>JAKVQX010000306.1:0-21159 GCA_030463015.1 Geotrichum citri-aurantii
TAATCAATATCTTGGTCCTTTTAAATAGAGATATTTTTTCCTGTAAACAATGATGGCTTGTTAAACAAAAAATATCGTACTACAATCACGTGTAAAATGGGACTGTAAATTCAAGACGGCGCATAACGAAAAGGCACGCAAACCTTGAGTTCCTATTGCAAAAAAATTACAGAGAACTGAAAAAGACCAAAGCTGGCAAAAAGGTATTGGGACTTGACTGACACTCAAGTTGTCAGTTGTTTTTGTTCATGTAAGCCTTATAAAGAACCATTGAGAATTGAAGAAAAAACGAACTCAAGGTTGATTCCAGAGACACGCAACTATTTATAAAATCAACTAGCTGCTGTTATCAAGCAAATAATCAATACTAAAGTTGCTGTATCAAATCCATTAACTTGAGTAATGCTTTAAGATTTGTCTTGGTATTAAAAATTAATAAAAGATTTAGCTCTCAAAAGTATTGTTTTTTTTAACTCTTCAACTGGCCGTACCTGCGAAAATATTTTTTTCTCATTTATAGAATCTTTCAGAAATATTTCCAAATCTGCCTTGGCCTATTTGCAGCCAATCCGGCTTGCTTTAAAATATTGATGAAGCGTGGGTTATTAAAAAAATTTAGCATGTTTCGATACTCGTTGCCATTCACAATAATTAATTTTATCATTGACGATCTTTGTGTAGTTAGCTGTAAGTTTTTAAAAGATAAACTGTCTGTTAATGACAGTGCCGTTTATAGTTAATAATTTTGTTGGTTTCATGTTGCCAAATTTTTTACGAATCAAAATTATGTGTCGAGAAATAACCGACAGAATAACCACAGTTGAGCCTGTCACCTGCTTAAGCCAAAATCGATAGAGTAAACATTCTAGAAGCTTTTTTGTTCAAGTTTGTGTTTTAGAATTATTGAAAGCCTAGCTCATCAGCAAATTCAAGCGCAGTGTGGTATTTTGATTCCCATTCATGTCATGTTTTTATCGTAGTGCTCAGTTTCTCGGGATTTCTGTTGACGTCCATACCTTCAAAAAAATAAAAATTTAAATAACCTTCGATGACGTGAACATGATTTTACTGTACAGTGAACTGGAGTAAATCAAATACAAAAGTAGAAAATTGGAGATCATTGCAGAATTCTCGTACTAAATCTTCTCAGATCCAATACCTTACCAAAAATGATCAGCCCAATCCGTCGCCTACTAAGGAAATGATTCACTCATTATTTAGAGGCTTCAGAAAGATCAAATTTTTCTTTTAGGCTTTTGAAGGGGCTCTTTTGTACGCACGATCAGAGGTACCTTTGATAACATTAACTATAACAAAAATTAAACGATCTTATTGTTGGTTTGGCTTGTCACAACTTACCAGTATTGGAAACGTTTCAACTGTTAAAATTTTAAGCCGGCCACCAAAATGATTCTTTGAAATAGTGTCAGTCATCAATGCTGCAAGTAGTTTCTGAGTTGCTTTTTTTTTTGTTTTTCCAAGACGATTGAACAAAACAGTGAGAGGTCAAAGCCTTGCAAAGGATTTAGGCTTTATGAGCGTCTTCGAAATGACAGTTTTGTACAGAAAGAACTGATTGATAATTTATATATTTTCTGAAATGTTTGGTGACCACGATGCAAAGTCTATGATCTTTTCAAAATCTTGTATTTTAGAAAAAGATTTGTGGTGAAATTTGTTTACTGTCCTTAAATCAAAAAGCCACAAACACAAGGGTAAGGTTTCAAAACATTTAAATTTTTGCTTTGACTAAAACCTACTTGTTTCTATGAGACTTTCAAAGTAGTTCTTAACGCGTATGAGTCATGTAATAAAATTCTATCAATTTTTTTTGTCACTGGATGCAGTGCATGATAGTTTGCAAATTCTAATTCTTTATGTGTCCTTACTGACAGCTTGAAGTAAGGATGATGAGCACAGTTTTTTCTCTATCTTAATTGACAGTTAAATTGGATGTTCAGTTATATTTCGCACCTCCTTTTTTGTTAGCAAGATAACAAAAGTTTGAGACTTTCTATACGTCTGTGCGTCATTAAATGCTCTACACTGTGAAAGGTATGCTGCAATACAAATTTGGTGTTTTTTGTCTTTTTTCGAACAGTGACAAAAGCTCAAAGACAATTCGAAGCATCAAAAAATATCATGCGAACAAGCCAACAATAAAACATCGCAAACGCCTTCTTTGAGTTGCAGATTCATGAAGTGATCCTGGAGATGTCTGAAAAAAGTAATTTCACAAAGATTTTGTTGTGCATAATTTCAACTTAGACTGTCTATGATCAAGTTATGTGAGGATGACAGACAAAAAAGATTTTGAATTTTAGAAAAACGAATGTTTTCTGTTGAATACGCAGTCGCTTTTTAGTCGTGTTAAGTTTACTTATTCGGGATAACTACTTTAACAGCTAAGTTTAGATCTTTGAAGGTTTTTGACACCAAAAAAGCTTTGTTCAAGCTTTCATGATTATACTTGTTACTCAATATAAACTACAATGCAGACTAGTTGAAGTCAATCGCTGGTAGGGTCTACACTTCATCGGCTACAAGCATGAATGCATGTATCTTGGTACCAAAACCATCTTGCATCTTGTTTATTTTAGTGCAAATGGAAAAAAACATAAAGCTCAAGAGATCTGTACTTTTCCAGTACCTTCTGATCCAGATTTAGTTTGATGCATCTAGGTCTAAGTGCACTTTGCAGTAATTCACAAATACAGAGACAAGCACATCGTCTAACTCAATCTTTTTGTTATCAAGTTCTAAAGTCTATTTTTGCCGAACTTTGCTTTGTGTTTCAGTAAACAAGGTTTTGTGCGTCAACAACTCAAACTTAGTGGTAGGACAACTACTTTAAAGTTTTGATCTTTGGTTTTCTTTTAGCTCACGGGTCACATACCAAACAAGCCATAAAAATTGGGGTTTTGAAACTTTTCGTTTTTTTTTTGGTCTAGTGAAGCTGCGAACAACATAGAAATTTAGCGAGACATAAAGGGCCAATAGCAGTTTACATTTACAAGGCAAAGTACCGTGAAGCATATCTAGTTTTGTATCTTAACAGAAAGGTCAGATTTCTACCCAGCAACTATAAAAGGCCAGATCGTAAGGAGGACACTAAATTAAACAAAAAAAATCTATCTGTCTCACATTCAATTCTTTTGTTTAAAACCTAGAGTTTCTTCTTTCTATAATATTTAATTTTTTCTTTACTATTGGCACGATTTCATTTTGGCTAAGTCTTATCATCTCTAAGGTGATTTCATTAAATTTTGAGGATTTGATCGATTTCGTGAGTATATCAAAGTTTTTTTGAATAACTTGATAAACTGAAAATGTTTTTTTTCTTGTTAAATCATAAAGCTTCAGTCTGTCTTGCGTTCATATTTTCTGCATCAAAAAAAGCCATACACAAAAATATCAAACTTGAAGTTTTCTACAGGTAAAATTTTAGCCAGAAAATGGTTTAAAATAGGAAAGCGCTGCGTAGAGTGACAAACTGGGTCTATAGTGATTTCCAAGTTATTTTCATGCTTCAATGGACTTGCTTCAATGGATTTGCCAAATTAAAAAAACTAAAAATATGAAAAGCCATGGACTTAAAATTGAAAAAATTTTGGCTTAATTTTGTATATTGCTTATTACAACTATCGGTTTTTTTTTTTTTGCGAAAACTGCCTCTTATCCTAGCACGTAAACAGGGGTTACCTAGTATGTACATAAAATGTTTCTAGTTAAAATCTCTTTTCATAGTTAATCAGTCCTTGTGGTCTTTCTCAAGAAACAAAACTCAAAGCTGGAGCTAGTACAAAGCAGTTTAGCAGGCCTCTCAAAAAGATTTCATGTTTAAGTCCATGTGGCTTAATGATCATTAGAACTAATTCTGGGTCTTCAATAGCTTGAGTCTTAAATAGAATTTATCTTGAATTGATATTTTGCAACTGTAGTCACAAATTTGATAGAGACACAGATAATCCTAAAAAAAATTAGTATTTAGTTACCAATAGACGCGTAATTAGATAAGACATGACCTCTACCTCTACTACTGCTGTTGCTTTTGCTGCTTCTGCTGATGTTGCTATTGCTGCTTCTGCAGCTGCAAGTTTAGCAAAGCCCGCTGTCTATACAGTTAGGTGTGATTATCCACGCCTAGCCTTCTAAAGTTTTGTTTCGATGAATTTCAAGTGTTTGAGCTTCAACTCCCTAGACCGGATCTACGATAGGAACAACTAAAACAACTCCCATGCTTCTCACTGTGGTTTTTAAGCCATGTATTGATGTGTACATTCGTCAGCAAAATTATGATGCGCTTAGGCCTATTTGGCCACATGTAAGCTGTTTTCAGTCTGAAAACAGCAAGGCCCTGAACCCTGGGAAAGCAGCTAGATGCAATCGTTTCCAAAAAAAAAAAAAAAAACTTAATTTTTTGAAATGCATTTACTAAAAACTGAAGTAGTGTATGTGTGTCTATATGCGTTAGGGCCTATGCACGATGATCATGGGCCTTTCAAAATAGGTGTCATCATAAACAAAAGTACTTTTCTTTGACATTTGTAGGAAGGAAAAACCAATTTATTCACATGCTGAGAATGTGCGGCACAAAGCCTTTTTTTTAATTGATTTTTTAAAAGAGTTTGCTTCATTTCGTATTTTTAATTCGAACTGACATTTATTTGAAAAGTTTGAAAAACTTGGAATGGATCACAAAATCTTTGGTAACAAGTTTGCTTGACTCTCTGCCTAAAAAATTTCTGAAGAAACAACATTTTATATTTTATCTATTCAGGTATTCAATTTCAAAGATCTTGAATTGATAGTAATCATAACAATACTGTCAGAAAATAATTTAAATCTTACTAGGTTTGAACAAAAAATGGTTCACTTGCTTCAAAAATGAGATCAAGCCAACTAAATACAATTTTTAATTGATAGTCTAATTTTCTTCATAAAAACTGGAAAACCGTTTAGTTCACCATGGCGAGAAGCTAGTTTTCATGGACACCACTTTGATTATAGATCTACTTTTATACATTTTCTTACTAACAGTTGAGTTTAATTACCATATACGCCACAACTGATAGAAATGTTTTCCTTAATTTTTGTCACATTAGGGTTAAAAGACAAATTGCCAAAATGTGGTGTCAAGTTAAAACTTCAACTTAGTAGAGAAAAAAAAAATTGTTGTGTTCGTTGCCCAACTTAGCATCATCTGAGAGCAATTTAAGTGATATATAAAAAGTTTTTGAAATTTTAGATTTGAAAAATTTAGAAGGTCTTTTGTTTAAGGCTTTCACATTTCACACTTTCTACAAAATAGCCCTAACCATGGTCATGTGATTTTTACCACTGAACTTTGTTTTTAAAAACTTTTTCAACACACTGTTGTAATTTTGGTTACTGGGAGTGGTAAATTTGTTCAGTTCTGGTACACGTAGGATGGTATTACATATAAGCGAGCAATACCGCTCCGAATGTTTGCTGAGATTTTACTTTTGGTACCAGACTTTTTTCTCGTTACGAGTGAATTATCCCTTTTTGATCTGAATTTTGGAGACTCAGACTAAACAACTACCTTTGGTGTGTTTGGCGATTTGGGTGATAATCACTCCTAACCTCAAAAAATTCGGTTGTATTGATCATCTTTGGCCACTTTAATCAAAATGCATGATTATTCAAGCATTCCACAAGCCTCATAGCCAGAAAAGAATCTAAGAGCTGGTAGTTTAGTGATCGACAAATTGATAAACACGATTGATGTACAATCAGCACTACGTTGTCTACTAAGTCTCTGAAAAAACAATAACAATACTAACAGTTTTCCCATAGATCAACTTACGCAACAACTATTTTTGAATTAAATGGCCAAGTGTAAATAGTCGAGAAATATCTCAAAACTTCACCGATCTTCACACGCAGTTGCAAGGCACCCCCAGTCATGGCTCACAACACTCTCTTTAAAGTTTGAGCATCCATTAGCCGAAAAAAGTTTTCAAATCCAAAAAAAAAAAAAAAAAAAAAAAAAAAAAAAAAAAAAAAAAACAACGTCCCTGAAAAGACTGATTTACATGGCTTTTTCACAGGGGGAGTTTACGGCCCAAAATTGAATTCCAAGACTATCTAATAAAACTTATTAGTAATCTTGAAAAAAAAAAAAGAATGTAGAGTGCTTTATTGTAGTAACAGTAACGTAAAGCGTTAGTAACAGTAGTATTAGTAGTAAATTTTTGTTTACTGCTCTCGCAGTAAATAGCTACAGGATAGAAAAATGTTCATTGTCTTTGCACAATCGATTTATTTGAAAAAGATATTAACTAAGACATACACTTGGAAAAAGCAGATTTACAACGTTTGTCTACATTAAACTTTCAAGGTAGAACTCTCAGCGCGCGTTAGCAGTTTCAGCTTTCAATGGCGCTAGATTCTTTAAAACAAATTTGTTCCATTGAAATTTTTTGAGCTCTGTATCTGGCTTGCCAGCGGATTTTTTTCGTGATACTGGCGTTAACAATCGGAGATCTGGGCTTTCATCAAAAAAAAAAAAAAAGGCGGTGTTTTGGATCATTTTTAAACAGTCTCTTATTGATTTAGGTGTAAAGTGCTGAGAAAACTCCTGAAATACCTAATTGTGGAACAAGTCATAGCACATTTGTACCTGTAGGAGTTGAAAAATGGGAATGTAGGAATTTTCAGATAACCCGCAAGGCCATCTTGCTGAGAAGACCCAGTAAAGTGGCCTCTGGTGGATTTGGAAAACCTAAAACACAACTAAAAAGTTTCCGTTAGTGTTGGGTCAACAACCATAAGGTATTACTTGAAGAGCTGTTTATATCTGAACATAGTACGACACGAGAAAAAAAAAACATTGATCTGCTCAGATCTTGCTCTGGCACAAAACAAGGACTCTGAGAATGGGGAGGAGCTAAATGAGTATTTAATCCACATTGAGCCCTGTGTACGGCTAAGCGAGATTAAAGAAAAATCGTCACTCAACAGTAGTGGAACAGTCTAAGCTAACCTGGCCAACCATTCGAAAATTTTTTTTTTATACTCTAGAAGGCTGATAAGAGAACAAAAACCACGATCGAACACTAGAATTGGAACTATGTTGTCTAATTTTAGTGTCTTTTTTTTAACCAATTATTTGCTTGATAAGAGCAGCTTGTCAAGGTTGTAATAATTCTTAATTCCAGGTGTAGATCTTCCAAAGGCTAAATGTTTTAGGTTTTCTTTAGCACTTGTACCATTTCTTAAAAATTCAGCACCATCGAATGCTGAAACTGTTAACGAGCACTGAAAAACTACCCTGAAAGCTAAATAAAGATTTTGTTGAACTTATTCAATAAGGGTTCGACCCTGTAGCAGAAAAAATCCTTAGTCAAAACCACTCGTACTTGCCAATGGGTTAGTTGCCCTGTATCAGCTCAGGGAAGTCAGTAAAAGTCAATTTCTAGGCTGGGGTTAAGTGTCCTTGCGCTGGCTTTGACTAAACCACCTCTACCAGAGGCGTTTCAGGCTTTACCAATCCATCTGAGACCACTGAGCCTTGTTAACGAGAAGGATGTCTCATGACCCATAGACGAATTCTGGTTTTCTTGAACTACAGTTCCTACGGGTTACAAGCAATCTAGAAGCTGTCAAAGACCCAGATAGATCTTAGATCGTTTTAGTGCGTAAACACCATAGGACACCTACAACAAACAAAATATGATCATTAAATGGTTTCTAGCCCTTTGAGTTTAGGCTATTTGTGTGCAACGATCAATAGTAAGTTTTTTATAAAGAGATAGATAGGCTGAGCGCTCAATGAATAATGGATCAGAACGACAGGTTAACAGCCAGCTGCAGCTGAGAGCAGACTGGCTGAAACGACAAGAAGAAAGTTTTCTGGTAGGAGACTTGTCACTGTTCGCAAGCTCAAGTTTGCCGTTTAGTCAGCATGTTCCCATTTTCTTGTTTTGACCAACAAACAAGAAAGCAAACAAACTAACATACAAACAAACAAACAAACTAACTAATACACAAACAAACAAACAAAAAAAAAAACTGCACTGCTGATAGCGCATAATGCGGCGTGAGCTTGCAACAGTGCACACTTGCCATCAATCATCTTGTGCAAATTCGATGACAACAAGGCATGAATGGGGCCAGTGAAGCCTTGATAGAAGACCAACGCTGAGTGGCAATATTCTGTTGCCTGAATTCAATGTTGCCTCAATTATCCGAAATTTCTGAAGCCAACAACTGGGGTTTGTCCGTCGTTATATTCAATATTAAAAAAAGCCTTATCATCTACAAGCCCATTTTACAAAAAAGTACTTGAGTTGGTTTTTAGTCTGGCAGTTTGAATGCTAAATCAGTCAGCGGACTGGCTGGTCACCGCACGGCGCGTAAAGGAAAAGACTGCCTGTTTTGGCAGGCTCTTTCACGAGATTTGTGGCAGCATGTCACAGGCACCATGACTGTTTCCAGTCCAGAAGTATATGAGCCAAGTTGTAGAAGCAAATGGATTACAATGTCCCGTTGTCTTTATGCCGTTATTTTTTTGACGACGATCAACGTTTTTTTTTTTCTTAAAAAAAGAGCATAAATACTAGAAGTACAGCGTGTTGATTCTGAAACTAGTAAATAGTATAAGCGGAAGAGCACGAGATACCGGAGGCAATTCCAGCAACTGAGTTTGGTCTGGGTTGTAAAAACTAACTATCACAACCCACAATGGGAAGTAAAGGAACGTCAAAGAAAAATTATGATAGAGACACTGAACAAGTAAAAAAATTTCGGTTCTAAACAAAAAGAAGTTGCTAGCAATCGGGAGGTAGGTGACGGAATTTTTCGTAGTATGCAACATGTAGTGCTAGTCATATAAGAGTCAAGATTAAATGGTAAACTAACTTGTGAGATAATGGAATTAAACGCACACATTTTATTCATGGCTGAGCATGAGATCGTGCATCGCCAACATCCTCTATTAACAGCCTCCACCAGCCGCCCAGGTTTTTGACGCCTTAAACAAATCTAAAGTAACGAGAAAAGACAAAAGTTTAGAATGGCTAGATGTCAACTCATTTTTTCAAACCCTTTACTTTAATTTTTTTTCTATTTGCTAGTGTACATAAGTTATAAATAGTTAGACCGTTTGAATTTTGAGGACCTGAGAAAAACGTAATTCATGAATGCAAAAACAATTAAAAATTTGAAAAATACCAACTTTGACATCAAAAGTTAAGAAAAACAGAAATTAGTGTTGTCTTTACTTGATGCTTAATGTAAAGTGTAACAAACTGAAGATAGTTGTGGCGGTGGTATTAGTGATGGTAATGAACTACATAGAGCTGTAGCTGTTATGCGGCAGAGAATCAGGTATTAGTACTGTCGATTCTGTCGTCTCAAAGTCGTTTTCTGGCTGGTCCTTAAGTGGAATACTGGCAATTTTACGAAGCTTGCCTTGTGTGCTATATTCTACGTTAGAAGAGGCCTGGGCGATACCGTCAAGCACCTCAGCATCATTTTCAAGATCGCTGATGCATTCGTCATCTAGTATGTCATATTTGAAACCATTGATGGTAGTATCGTTAGCATGGTTAACGTGGTGATAATGAAAATGTGGCGTTGTTGGGAAAAAGTTTTCTTCTTGCTCGTCAGAGTAAACGAGCCACTGTATAAATATAGTCAGGTCGAAGATGACAGTGCCAGCAGCTCCTAACAAAAACGGCAGCTCGTTGAGCAAAAACTGCTTTTTAGTGTGACCAGCGGGCACAGGCGCAAGTAGGATTGAAAGAGAATAGGTTGTGTTGCCTGTCAGCGCGGCGAGAAAGAGCATGATTGACGTACCGGATGTAGACTTGCGCTGGTAATTCTTGTATATCTGGGGCAAACGCGAAGTGAGGTAACAACACGCACAAAACCAAGAAATAACAACGCCAATGGTGTGTGACGAGGAAGAAAAAGTCGAAATGGCGTTTCCAGCGGCAGCGACAGCAGCCATAGATGAGGGAGTCGGTGCCGTGATAGGGGCTGCACGAGCCTTGCTGAAGGATGCTAGAAAAGAAGATGTAACCAATGACTTAAGATTGTTGAAGGAAGACGAGCGAGCAGTGACAGGAATTAAAACAGGTTTAGTGTTTTGAGCAGCTACATGATTGCTGGAAACTGACTTAATATGGTGATGACTTTGCGCTTTGCGCAGATGACGAAGGTTTTTGAGCTTAGTGTAATAGTAAAATTGGCCAGTAAGAACCAGATCTACGCAGAGATAGTAGCCCGCAAGAACGATTTGAAACGGCATCTGATCTGTTAGAATAGAACCTACAAAATTGGTAAAGTCGCCAAGAAACCAATTAGCTAAAAAGCCTAATGAAAGGCCTTCAACAGACTTATTCCTGTGGTTTTCAAGAATCTGAGGAAGCTGGGCTCCAAGCCACGCAATGACAGAAATATAGCCAAAAGTCCAGGATAGTGCGGCTTGGTGAGAGTAAATGCAGGAGCTGGTGAAGTGGGCGATCCAATGGACTAAAGGTTGGCCGTCGGAGGAGACTAGCGGGCACCCGTTAAGGGTGGAAGCAGAAGAGTTCATGATAAACGAAAAGCAGATCAATGAGACAAAAAAAAAAAGAACAAGAAGAAGAAATAAAATTGAATGTAAAAAAAGAAGGAAAAAGGAAGAAAACGATGGAAAGAAAAGATAAGGCATAGATACTATCATTGATATCTCTGAAATACTCACACTATAGTATGGTTTGCCTTTAGTTGTTTTGACAGCCTTTTAAGGTTTGATAGCAAAAGATAAGACTCATAAGACTAATTTCAGGAAAAGGGTTATGATGTAATGCATGGAACAGTGCCGCTGGAAGAGTGACCACGTGAACACACTGTCACAGGTGCAGCCTATCAAGCAAACCAAATTGTTTGGCATGCAGAAGAGTGCCAGTTTGCTACCTGTCTAGATAAAAACAAGACAAGCGGGTCGGGCTGTAAAGTCAACTATAGGTTGATGTCTCGGTTTGTGGGAAGTGTTACACCGGGCCATATAAAGTTCGTTTTTTCTTGCAAAATTTATAAACTGACATACAAAACAGTTGATGAAAAGCTCAACACTCACACACTCTTTGAAAAGAAAAAAAGCTCTTAAAAATTTTTTTACCGCTTCTTTAGTCGTATACTATTCGATCAGCACGCATTGCCTGTACTTGACAGTCGCTTGAGCCCTAAAATTAACTGGTAGTTAAAGCCACCTGATAGGTCGAAGCAAAAGAAAATGAAAAAAAATAAACCCCCACAAACAGTTTCCTTTTACTCTTGAAAACTTTGGAAAAAGAAAAAGCGTTAATAAGTTCAACTTTAAGTCACTCAGCTGGTGTTCAGTTGTAGAGGTGCAAAGATTAAAAAAATCATGTCTTAGTGAGCCAATGGCGTTATTGCTAGTCTGCTGTGTGCTTAATAGTAAAAAAAAAGTTATTATTTATTGCGCTCGACTCTTTTGAACATTTGTGATAGAGTTGTTAGTGAGAGGTTATATATTTTTTTCACTGAATGCAGTCGATTGTTAGGAGAAGCAACTTTATGGAAGACAAAAAAGTTTTGGTTGCTACAGCCAACTTTCTTGTTTAAATAATTATTGCCAAATTTTTATCGATAGTACAGGCATTTCAGAATTAGGTGTCAAGAATTTGAGGATTTTAAGACTTTGAAACAACTAAAGCGATTGTTTAAAAAAACGAGGGTATAAAATTTTCAGTGAAGGAGGTGAATTCTTTTTAAGTAGTTGGCTACCGTGAATGTTAAAAAAACTAACTTGGACAACCATACCTAGCAAAGTTCTCACTCCATCACACAAAAATGAGCGCAAATTTTTTTTTAAAAAAACCATGACTTCAAGATGCAATGTAATTGAGCGGTCTAAATTTTTAAATTTTTTTTTTGAATTATAATTTTTCAAGTTTTTGGGCTTATCATGGGAGTCATGAGAGTTAGCACTATATTGCATATAAATCCTAAACTTCGTTTGTCGGAACACAAAAATTAAAGACAAATACGATCTTAGATGGTGGACAAAAGTTTTAGATTTTAATGCATCGCTTACAGCGTTGTTAACCTTTGTGTTATTTAAACGGTGTAGAAAACTCAAAACTGGGTTTTGTTTTGTTGACGTTCCAAACTTGCCATATCATCTAAAGGTTTTTAACGATCCATGATCAACTTCTTAGTTTGTGCGCCTGTAAAAAACTAGTGATCTATAAGAGATCCTAAAAAATAGCAGTATTTCACTGGTAACTATCGACCCTCAAGTACCCAAACTAAGTTTCTGGAAAAAGATCCAGTTTACGTATGTTTTTTTTTTTGACCACTGTCATTCATTTTCTTGTTATCCTCATTGCTAGTTAACAGTTTTAAATTTTTTTTTTTTTTTTTAATTTTTTGATTCGACAAAAACTACCCGTTTAGTGAAAGTCTGTAATTTTCACATCTCTAAAATTTTCTTTGATTGAAAAAAACTATTTTTAATTTTTTTTTTTTTCATTTTTGAGACTATACATTAGGATTCTAGGTGTTTTTGGGGTTTTTCTATTTTTAACAAAATACAACTACTCCAAATTTGATTCACAAAAGTAGCTAAAAAGCTTAGTGATTTTTCACATCTTGAGATTTAAAAAATTGCCAAACCTATTAAACTGAATCAGCTCAAATTTAACGCAAAATAGCTGAAAATACAAAAGGATTTTTCTTGCAAGACATTTTAAAAAGCTAGATTACATGCAAAATATCTTATCAATAATTTCTAGTGTGATTACTAAGCGCACGTTTTTTAGAACAAGCTTTGTGTCAATAAATCTGAGTAAAATTCACAGATTTTTAAGTGTTAGCGGGTTTGAATTCAATCTTCTGATGAAAAAGATCTTCTGTTTGACTAAAATTATCCGTGTGATCAGAAAGTGACCTTTAAATTGTTAGTGACTTGTTGGCCTAGTGTCGTAATGAGATCTATAGATCTTTGATTAGCACTAATTGAGGTTCCCAGTCTCTAAACAACCTTTACACAAAAGTAAATCATGTTATGTGTTTTTGTGATATCGCGACATTGCTCTAGAGAAAGATGACAGTATTATGATACTAGCACTCTTTTTTCTGTAGTTCGTCTTTCGATAACTGTTGTGCTTTTCGTAGTGATCTTTCGCTTGAAAATGTTTAAAAAGATGCTGTGAAGATCTTTTAAAAAGTCGTAAAACTTCTGTGGTCTTTTTCTCTGAAGCAACCTTTTTGTTCCTTTGATGGGGATTTCTCTCTCAAGTTGTAGTTTTTTTCTCGTCCAAGAGAAAGAAATAATGGCCTTGTAAGTTGATTGAAAACTCCCTCTCAGACTGATAATTTATATATATATCTTTTTTTTGACTAGCATTATTTTTAATTTCCCGTAAAGTTTTTGGATGGACTAAACCCTCTATCATTGCTCTCTCTTCTTACCACTTTTATTAAATTATTCAGGTGTGTTTGTGTGAAGTATTTTTGACTGGTCCCCATGAGCCTGTGTTGTGGGACTTGAGCGTGGCTCAAGGTTCTAAGTACAAGGTCTGTTGGCATGGGACATTGAAATAGGCTAGGGCTACCGTATCTACTAGCTAATAATGATTTGCAAGTGACTTTGCGCACAAATGTTCTAAATAAAGATTGCTCACCTTTTTGTGAAAGATACTGCTGGCGGTTTTTTTTTTTTTTTCCTTTTTAATGCTTGAAAATGCTGCTCGGTGGTGTTGCTACCAAGAATAGAATTTTGGGAAACAATCGAAAAAAAGCTTTCTCAGTGTTTAAATATGTCTTGTGTTTTCTACACTAATTTAATTCATAAATCTCTAATTAATCAGGTTAAACAAACAGAGTTTAGAATGATTTGGATAACGAGTACCTAAATTTGCTAATTTGCAACTGTTTAGTATATATATATTTTTTTTTTCCTTTAAACACAACTTGAAGGCCATCTAGACCTTTCCCTAACTTGCAAAATAGGTTGCCATGAAAATTGTGTAATTATTTTTATATGAACAAAATATATGCAGGCAAAAAATCTTGTGTGACTTTTAAACTAGTTATTGTGATGAGACAAAAAAAAGTAGAACCAAAGTAGAAAACATTCGAAGTAAAAAATGTTGTGATATGAGTGTGTCAAAAAGAATATTAAAAACTTTAAGGAAAACTTATTACGTTGAAAACTAGCTATCCAAACTTTCTGGACTGGTCAGATCGGTATTTACAAATACTTCTGCTAAGAAGTTTTTGTCTCAAGTTACTGTTTTGTTTTTTCAATAGATGAAGCACGTTGGCTTTTAAATTAGCGCCAAAGGCATAAATAAATACACAGTTTACATTTTTATGTTTGACCCTCGCACAATCAGTCATCTAACAATGTTGCGTCCTTGCTTAAACTAAAGAAAAAAATAAAACACAGAAATAATAATTAAAATACCATAGTTAAGATACTATATATTTATTATCTTTAATCTAATTGATGTTAATCAATTCTTTAGCTCTTAACGCTGATTGTGGTGCCACATGTAAAGAATGAAAGTGGCACCCTCTCAATTTTCAGAACACTAGATGGAAGTAATGATATGTAAATTGCATCGGTAATTAAACTGAAGACAAAGAACAATTTTAATACATAGAGCTAAACAACTAAACAAGAAAAAAAATTGATTTTACATTGCTTTTGAAAATAATGCCATTGGTTTAACCGAGGGCTTGGATTTTCTTAAAACTGATTTCTGAGTAGCCTATAAAGAGTTTTCGTTCACAAAAAGAAAACCTAAAAAAACCAGACACTAGGGAAGAAACATGAGTCTGCATGTACCATTACATGTAGTGAAGCTCATTCATCCGAGTGAGCAAGACAACTTTTGTTTTTTGGGGTTGTTTGCGGCTCAGCTTAGACTCACTATCAGGGACACACCTAAATTTGAGTCTTACCGCATTTGCAATTGAACTGTATATACCATGGAGTCTGTTAGTTTATTACAAAACACTTATAGCTTAAGAAATCCGAAATATATCTCCGTGGTAGCTGGTTTCTTATTCTAACTCTAAATCTGTTTGATTCAGGTTTCCCACAACAACCAGATACTAAGAAGCTACCGAGTTAAAAAATTGACCTGTCATTTTTAGTGCGGCTGAACTTGAAAAGCAAAAGTTTAAGAGGCTGGAATTGTACTGTCAACTACAAAGTCTTCTTGGTAAGGGTGTTAGTTTCAAATTGATCAAGAAAAAACCACAATAAGTGCATCAGGTGGGTTGAGTGTAACAAGATAAAAAATCAAGAACATACAGTATTTTCTTACCCGTTTGCAGATGCCCAAATACACACGAAGCAACAGTTTTTAACATTCAAAGATACAAGGCTTAAAAACCCTTCATGATAAAAAAATTTTTTAAAACTGTTCAAATTTCATTTAATAAAAAAAAGTTATACACGTATTTATAAAAGCAAGTAAATGAATATCAGTAAATATATTATTTAGTTCTGTAGGAAGTTGTAACGACTTTGATTTCAATTGTAGGAATTTTCAGACTGTTGCGATAATTAAATGACAACTTGGCAGAAAATTTAGAATAAAACTATGCCAAAGTTTTCAACTAGAAAAAATTTCCAAGGTGGTAAACACTTAAACTTTTCAAAAGTTTCAATAAAATTTGTCACCAGAATCTACATGAGCTGTCTCTGCCGTACACTACAGTATTTTTGAAATTTGTTGTCTAAAAAGCTTGATTTTTCCAAAAAAAAATCACTGTTTATCTGATCAGCCGTGAATAGTTGAGCACATCTCAAAATATTTTCAATGACACCTAAAAAAGATTTCAAAAGCTTTTTGGAGCTCAAAACTTTATATTTAAGGAAGGGCGACTTTGAAACAATTGTTTGAAAATTTGAACTTCTTTTGATATTAAATTTATTAAAAACAAAATTAGCTTTTTAATTTTAGTTAGACGTTAGTTTCATAGAATACTAAGAGAAAATAGTGCTCGGAGCTCCTTGTAAAGCTTCTTTGAATTAAATGTTTATTAAAACATATTTATTTATCCTTCCAAAAAATACTATCTTTTGGTGTCTATGGGCAACTAAAAAAAAAATCTTACTTGAGATTATACCAATTATAGTGCGCATGTGTACCCACAGTTGTAAAAATTTGGGGAGGTCAGAATTATTTTTATGAGCTGCATTGTCTTTTTGCTGAAAAAAAGCTTGTAAAACTGGCCTCATGCGGATCAGGACAACTTAAAACGTTTCTGAAGCGATGGTTTAGTTGCAGTCAGTTCTAAAACAGCATAGTATAGCCTAGGGACTGCCTATGTCTTGTGCGCAGACTTCTCTGAATTAGAACAGGGCATTTGACCCAATGGAAAAGACAAAAGTTGGCTTTGTAATGTATTTCACCGATGCATGTTTGAACCCGAAACATTAGTTTTTCTACCAGTCCCTCACATTATTTTTCATATAGTCTCAATTCAAAAAAAATTATTTGTTTTCAGATTCTTTTCGTTATTTCGAACTTTGTTGGCTTTTCACCATGTTTACAAGAAATCAGTTCAGTTTAATTCTATTAATAGTTTCTAATATTCAGATGGCTAGGAGATAGATTTGGTTTAGTGACGATGCTCAGTGTCTAAAGTCCAAATTTGGCTGTTAAGATTCCAAATGAGATGAATCAAGCCATTTTAGAAAAAAAAAATTGACATCAATGTAGAGTTTTTATTATGTAAATCAATTCAACGCTATTATTATATGAATAACAGTTTCTATTCAAAGTTTTTTCACATAATCAATTAGTTGCGGGCTTAAGTTTTTGAAATAAAAAAGTGAAAATGAAGCTTAAAAATTAGAAACTCTTTCTACAACTGAACTGCTGAATGTCTTCACAATTGATGAAATGTCTCAGCGTTACTTGAGCCGCTTAAGCCAACTTTTATATTTGCACAGACTTTAGACAAACAGAAATCAGAAAGATACTCGATTGGTTTAATCAGCGGAAATCAAAGAGGTAACACAGTTTTAACCAAATCAATCTCGCTAGCCTAACTTAGAATTTGATAGAACTTTCATGTGGTTAGACTTGCCGACTCCAAAAGGTTTACATGGTACTGGCATCGTGTTGACATAATAACAGTTAAAAAATGGTACAAAGCATGTACCAAAGATACCCATGCACGAAAACGTTAAATTTGGTTTAACCTTCGTAGTTACAGTAAAAAAATTGGAAACAGCAAACTTCAAAAGAAAAGAAAGAAAAAGAAAAGTTTCACTCAAATTTAGTGAAGTTAGATTGCTAAAGATATCCTAGTGCTGAAGCCTTAAAAATATCCATGCCCATGTGTGCATTTATACTTGCATATTGAGCATAATTTTTGATCGAGATCTTACTTGCTCTACCGTCAATCTGTCAATCACGGAAAACTAAGTTGAGAAAATATTCAAACCTTATCAAGATTTCAATCGCAATAAAAGTCGTTTCACTGGCAAAACCAAAAGTTTTGTTAAAAATGCATCCAAAATAAAAAAAAATTCCAAGAAGAAATTTCAGACTTCAGTAGACAATGAGCCTTTATTTGGCAACCACTAAAAATTTTCAGCTAGAAAAATGAGCTAGAGGATAACATGCATTTTCAAAATAGAAAAGTCTTTATAAAACAAAATTGAAAAACAAAGTCATTCTGATAACACAAAATACAAAAATTACAGTTTAAATTTATCTAAATATTAATTTTGTGATACTAAATTCATAGTCACCAAAGGGCCAGGGGGCCTGGCTGCTTTAAACCCCTAGTCAATGTTGCTCATCAAGACAGAAGTGGCTGTTTGTTATAAGTTGTTAAAAAATCTTTGAAATCTATGCAAAGCTACTTGTAGTATCTCTTAAAAAACTGAACAAACTGAGAAAATTGAACTACTACTCCACTCAAAAGCTACTCAGTCCTTTTTTGATAAATCTACGAGTTAGTTGTAGACAAATGAAAAAAAGTTTGGCTTCTAAGCAAAATGTTTTAAGGTCTACTTTGTGCATGGGTGCAAGGTTTTCCTGTCACATAGTGAGTTTTCTAATAAAATTTTTATGGTTATGTGAGCTTTTATGATTTGAAAGCTGAAGTTTTTGACTGATTAACCTCAGCTTTCGTTTGACTTTGCCTTTAACACTAAACAAAGTATTCAGTTGCCTTCCATTTATTGTAATCTGTGTGAGCTAGAAGCAATTGTTGTTAGCGCGCAATTCAGCTTTGAGCTGCCCCAGATTTTTATTCTGTGTAAAAAACCCATCTTTTTGAGAACCCTGCTCGTTCGCCGATTGACTAAATGAGTGTTCTGGTATGGAACTCATGGCCCTTGACCCCAAATTTTGTTTGCTGAAAATGATTTTCAATTTCTTTGTTTAAGTATTCCTCAACTACTTTTATTTTTGGTACAGGAAAACTCTCATTGATAGGAGTCCCTTCTGCGCATGCAGCAGTTCAGCTAGGTCCAAGTTCGGCGATGTTCCAAACCTGGTCTTCCTTCTAAACTCAGTTCTTGGGCAGCCCTTCTTAGTGTGTTGCTTGGTATTAATCTCATCAAATTTGTAGTTTGGCCAATATTTAAAAGCTATCATTTTAAAAGCGTGGTCTAAGTTTCTGTTTTGTGTCTTCTGTCATGTAGATCGACTCAGCATCTTTCTAGGAACTGCTTCTCATGATTTCTACTGTGTGCAGTTTTGTATTGAAAACTTGAGTTGTTAATTTTTAATTTTTAATAAGCCAAAAAAGTAACAATAGCCAAGAAAAAAAAAGGTAGAGTTTTTGAGCCTATTGTACAACCATCATTGAAAAGGACCTACATCCATTGCGCTGCACGAAAAGCGTTAGAAGTATTTTTTTGGAAATCTAAAAAGAGCTTTGTGTATGTTTAATAAAATTTACCTCAAGAATTTCATGAAAACTACCGGCATACTTTGGTCTAAAATTAAAACGTCTAAAATTGCAGTTACTTTTATTCTTTTTACAGTGAAATCCTGTGAGAAACTCTCGAGAGCCAATGTAATTCATAGCTTTCTAGGCTTAACTTTTTTGACAGGCATTGTGTTTACTATATTTATTAGTTTATTGGTCTCACAGTAGATTTTTTTTGTAAAAGAAGCGACGTCATTTTGGTTAGTATACTATTCAATGGCTTGAATTTCCATCTTCTAAACTTCTCTTGCCAATTCAAAATTTTTTCTCAAAAAAAATCGAATTGTTGCTATTTCCTAAAAGTTTGGAAGTTACCATTGCAAATCCAGCAGGAGGAATTTGTCTTCCTGTCTTGTGCTTATAAGTTTTTATTTTGATAAGTTGTTGTCTTAGTGTTACAAACTTCCTGTTTACTTTTAACTAGGTAAGTTGTTGAAAAGATCTTGCCTCTAGTACTGCAATATGCTGTTTTTTGAGGAGTGCCTTTTCTACATGCACATCTTATTTTTTTTTAACTCTTTGATTTTGACAGTCAATTCTACTCAAATGCTTTTAAGGATTTTGTAAAAAACTTCTATGCAACATGGTAGGCTTGCCAATCTCTCAGCGTGTGTTGTTGAGCTTTTACAGTGCGTGGTTAGAGCTTGCTAGAAACGACTTGGGACTAGGCCTCAAAAGCAAAAGGTTCTTGTCTCGGGAACTTGTTTGTGGGCAAGGGCAAACATGGTACTGTATGTCATTTTGGGTTTGACCCTGGCACAAGTTGTTCTTACTTGAATATAAATGCTAGAGAATTTTAGACAAATTCATGCAGACAAACAACTTAATTGGGTTTTTTACTTTTTTTTTTCATATTTCTATTTGGGGAGACTTGAGTCGGCACTATTGAAAAAAAAAAAGAGATCTTTGGAAGTTGAAAAAAGAAACAATGAAAAAAAGAAAAAGTGAAAAAAGAAAAAGTGAAAAAAGAAAAAGTGAAAAAAGAAAAATTGAAAAAATTGAAAAAGTGAAAAAGTAAAAAAAAGTGAAAAAAGTGAAAAAGAAAAATTAAAAAGAAAAGACAGAACAAAAAGAAAAATCAAATTTCAAAAAAAGAAAATAAATTTTTATACAAGAAAGACAAAGCCAAACAGCAAAATATCACAGATGGACAAGCCAAACAGATTTTGCCAAAGTGAAATACAGGTCTAGAGCAGTTTTGAAGCATTTTGAACAGATTAAGAGTAGGAAACCGTACTTCCATTTGTTAACAGGAGCAGGTCAAACTATTGACATTGAATGTTTCTTTTTTTTTTATTCAACTACCAACTCTTTGATATTGCTTAGAAGTGTGTTTAAGAAAATAGAAAAGTATCCATTAAAAATTATTTAAACAGATTGAATTCTTTCAAGAAAAATAACTTCCATTAAAACACTCCATTTTCTTTAAAAGTTTTAATATATACCCAAACGACAGACTCTACTTTCTCTTCCTATAATTATCTTATTTTTGTTACCGCTACTGATAACTATAAAGCTTTGGAAAGAAATTGACTAAAATTTTGGGCAATTCATTAGCTGTGAGTATATTGCCAATCACAAAAAAGATATTTTACTAACAAAAGCAGAAGATGAAATTTACCCGAAAGAGTCTGCTTTTAGCAGCAGTTTTATTTACGGCAGTTGCTGCTAATGCAGTTGCTGACGCAGAGGCGGATACTGGGATAGAATTGTTTGTTAGACAAGGGTCTGGATGTGTTGAGCCCCCCCAACAATCTCAATGTCAAACCCAGTGTAACAGTATTATTAGTAAAATCACTAGTAACCCTTTCAGTGTTTGTACGGTTCTTGCAGGTCTTACTGATTCTATTTCAGCCTGTTTACTTTGTGGTGCACTATTTCCTCTTATAAATCAGCTTATTTCAGGTGTATTGTTGACAGCTTTACTGGGATGCAACCTTTCTACAAAAGCCCCATCTGTTCAAACTTGTGTGTCTTCAGCAACTTCTTCTACGTCCACCTCTTCTGCTGCCGCTACTTCAACATCTGCTGCTGCTACTTCAACATCTGCTGCTGCTTCTGTGTCATCTGCTGCTGCATCTGTGTCGTCTGTTTCTTCTGCATCTTCTATTGCCTCTGTGTCTGATATCATTAAACTTAACGATGGGGACTGCGTTGAAGCCCCTGATCAAGACACCTGTTTGTCGGAATGTAGAAGTATCATCACTC
>JAKVQX010000307.1:0-21099 GCA_030463015.1 Geotrichum citri-aurantii
TTTTATTTTATTTTATTTTATTTTATTTTATTTTATTTTATTTTATTTTATTTTAATTTATTTTATTTTATTTTAATTTATTTTGATTGCAAATGCAAGAGCAAAAATAAAAAAACCTGTCTTTAAAAAATTTCTCTAACTTTACTGCTATTCCATTTTTCACTAAATCTCCATTTGTTATTTTATAAAAAAAAAAAAAAAAAGAAAGAAAAAGATTTTTTAACCTTTTTTATTTTTTTTAAGTTCCGTTTCTCTAATTTTTAATCATTTTTCGACTCTCAATCTTACTTCTTTTCAAATTTATCGACAATTAACCTCCAAAAACAGTCAAACGACTCTTGTTTTTTTTGTTTTTTTTTCCAGGCCTACACCATATTTGCTGCCTAAGATGATGAGTACTCTAAATTCTACCGAAGATGATTCAAAGAAAAAGAGAATTAGAAGGGCCCACAAAAAGTCTCGGTTTGGATGTCAATCTTGTAAACACCTCCGTATAAAGGTATTGTTTTTTTTTTATCTACATGGGCTCATTTTCACCAACAGATAATTGTCTACATCTACAGACATGAATTTTTCTTCTTTAGAATCTCGCTCGTGTACTCTGCTTGCCTCTTCCCTTTCTAGTAAAACTGTTTTTGTTCTATACTAACATTTTTTTTTTTTTTTTTTTTTTTTTTTTTTTTTTTAATTTGTTAGTGCAATGAAGCCCAACCAGCCTGTTACAACTGCATCAAGCGTGGAAAAGAGTGTGTATATAGTCCGATCGCCGTTGTATCGAATTCCAAAGGCGACTTTAACGCGAGCAACTCGAAAAATAAAGGCACAGACATTATTATCCCCAGTGACTGGCAATCTCAAACTGGGCAGCATCAACAGAATCAACAACAGCATCAACAACAGCATCAACAACAGCAACAACAACAACATCAACAGCATCAACAGCATCATCAGCACTACCAACAGTCTCAGCATCAATCCCAATTACCAAAACCCAACTTTTTTGAATTTACCACTTACCCGCTGCACCAGCAGCTGCATTCACTTCTACCAAACCAATATCAGCTTCCAGATCTTTCCAACTCAAATCTATTTTTTCACCAGCAAATGCCACCCACGGTTGATTTTAGCATCGATGCAATCAAGCTTGACTGGGCTACGAAGGAAGAGGAACTGGTGCAGCAGTTCATAGACAATATTCACGAAATTCTTCCCATCTACGAAAACACAAAGGCTTTTTATACAGATTATTTGTTTTCACTCATTCCCCGTTTTGAGTTTCTCAAGTTTGCGGCAATCTCTGTTGCATCGCTTCGTATTGACTACCTGGCGAACCCAGCAGATTTCCACGCATCCGAGTTTTCCTTGGAACTGTTCAATCTCGCGCTGTCGAAAACAGGCACCGCGTGCAGCGATGTCTCCAAGGAAAACTTTGAAGCTCTTTTTTTTGCAACAACATTTATCATGGCGTGCTCGTATTGCTTGACTGACACGATTCCATTATATTCGAAAACGCATGAGCAGGTTGACATCCTGTCGCTTTGCAAAGGCCCGATCTCCCTTATAATGTCTATGAAGGAACATCTTACGAACTCACCGTTGATGATGGAATTTGTAAATCACGGGCATGCGACCGAGTTTCAGGTTGAAACTAAGATGTGTGATAGTCTTTTGCAGGTTTGCTCAATCTTGTCAGACGATGGTAACTTGGAGCAGGATCTCAAGTCGCTGTTAAGCGTGCTGCGCACGGGACCAGCGTCGCCTCCTGCAGATGAGGCGATTTTCATGGATGACAACGCGCAACAGCGTAGGAACTCGGTTGCGGTGACTAACTCAATGAGAAGCGGTGGCAGCGCCAGTAGTGTAGCCAAGGGTAACGCGTTTTTGACGAAAGAGACATTGATGTATCTGATGATTAACCCAACAGACCCAAACTACACGCCCGAGCGTGTGCACAACAGCCAAGCAGTGCCAGCTATAGCTGAGGACATTGATGACGGGCTGCAGAGCCCTGGCGAAAGCGATGATAGCGAAGATTATGAAGACGACCAAAACACTAGCATCAGCAATGGCGAGATGCAGCTGACTAGCGAAAGCAACAGTGTCAACTATATTAATAATATTTCAACATTGAGCTCTACGGATGTTAACAACACAACTACTAGTACTACTTCTACCACCACGGCCGCTTTGCCTTCATTTACTAAAATGGCTGACAAAACCGATAACAACAATAGTGTAGATTTGAGGACTCAAAAGATACAGCATAACACAACATCTTCTGCCCACAGAAATGTTACTAGTAGCAGCAGTAGCATTGAGAAAACACCGGTGCTCAACAACCGCGAGGCTTTTGTTGAAGTAATCACAGTCTTGCGCATCACAGGACGTAAGGTCGTGTCGCTCCGAAAATTCTCACGCCTTCATGTATGGCCGATGCTATTGAATCGTCAATTTTTGACACTATTGCGGGTCGAGCGACACCCGTTTGCCCTAATTTTACTTTGTTACTACTTGTGCATGATGATTTTTAACGATCTAAAATTCTGGCTAAAGGACCGTCTGTTCAAGGAGATTAGGGCTATTTTGTATGGCAACATGATCCCCGCAGAGTGGATGCCATTACTGGAATGGCCAAAGAAAGTGCTGGGAATGGCGGAGAAGCACTCGCAGGTCGGGACCTTCGAGCCACTAGGCGTTGATTTGTTCAAAGAAATGATTAACCAATCTATTTAACGTATATTTTACAGTCATAAATGAAATCAATTGCAGCAATAATACATGAGTTTTAATCTGTAAAAAGGACTACAAAAATTTTGTGAAAACTTTCATAGCAAAAATTGATATCAAAAAAAAAAAAAAAAAAAGACACTGGCTCGTTGACACTATTACACTATGGGAAGTTCAGATAGAGGTATTGAGGCGGTTGGGGGAGTTCCACTGATGGTGTTTAGGACATGTTGACTTCGCGGCTTTTACTTTGAATGCAGGTAATATTGTTAATTGTGTTTTGGCTGCTGCATGAATCGATTTACTGGTTATTTGAGGCCTTAAACGAGTCGTCATAGGGCGGGGGCTGTTCGTTGACAAAGCTCTGTGTGTTTGACGTTGAGCCATACGATGGCTGGGGTTGTCTTTGAGGCTGCTGCTGCTGCTGAGGCTGCTGTTGTTGACGTTGTTGCTGCTGCACTGGTGCAAAGCCAGTATTATTTCCGCGTGAAATTACAATGATTTGATCACCGTTACAGCCTTGTCTTCTGCGGCCCTGCTGCTCAAGGTCCTCGTAGTAGTACTCGCGCTCAGTCCACGAGTACTTAGAAATAATGTACCATGAGTGAATAAGACCAGGGAGGTAGCCTAGCATGCAAAGTGCAATATTTATAAAACCTGTAAGAAGAAAAAAAGTAATTTGTTAGCAATGAATGGCTCCTTAGTGCTCAAATACCAGATATTTGACAGAAAAAAAAATGCCGGTAAGGCTAGGATTAAAATAAAACTTACCATCGGCAGAACAGATGCCGCGCTTGATCCAGACACTAAGAGGTGGAAAGAAGATAGATATAACAACAAGTATCAGATCGCTGCACATATTAAATTTAAATTTTGTTTAAGTTGGAAGAAGTCGTGTAGATAGTTGTAATGCGATGTCAGTGAGTTGTTTGGGGGAAGGTGACCGTTGAGTGGCGGTTTTTTTTTTTTGAGTCTTTGAAGGTTTTTAAAAAAAGTTGCGCTGGGAGACAGCCATCATTGTATTTAAACTGCGTTTTTGGCGTCGGTGATAAACGGCGCTGCCCGACAATATAAAAGTCAGATCAGCAATAACTACTTCAATTCGGATTTATCATTTTTAACATACTTCTAGAACTTTTAATTTTTGAGCAGCTTATTTTAAATGAAATTTTTAAAGCCACGGCGTAAGCCTAAACACTGGGCTTTATGTACTGTGTAGCGATAACAGTGTTAGTCCTGACGGTCGTTAATTTTGCAACGCACTCTATTTAGACCGTCTCAGCGATCAACTTATACAATTCTTGTTTATTTAATTTAGTAATATTTCTTTTGTCGGAGAGCTATTCAAAACTGATATCATGACATAGGTCATTGTAAATGGCTGATGTTGTTGAAAATCTTTTTTTGCTTTTATTCACAAAATAAGCGAACAAGTTTGTGTGCATTTTTTTTGGGTGACATCATGTCGAGTCACAAGCAACTATCAGGAGCACTTTCATATGTCTTGATAAGTTTAGGAAATAGAATATCTTAGAAAACTGCAGCCGATAAATCATTATTATAGCCAAAGAACTATGTTCAATGCAGGATCTGGCCTTTATCGGATCGCGAGTCATATTTTTTTTGTTAGTGTCGACGCCCAGCTAATTTTTCAGCATTTTAGATTATCGTTATTCATTCCTTTTTCTTTCATTTTGCTCCTTTTACATCTAAGGCTTTTTGTTAGTTTTTTGAAATCACGGCAGCCTGTAGGCCGAAGATGTCATCCCCCTTGTATTCTTTAGCTGCCCAGTCTAGTCAATTCAATTTTTTTAAAATTCCATAGAAATATATATTTGACTTACACACAGCTGATTACTTGCGTCGGTGGCCACAATTCACTTTTTTCAGCACACTAGCAGCATCAAGAGGTGTAGGCTAGTTGATATTTCTAGGCCTATTCAAACCGGCAACCCTCACCAAAAAAAAAAAAAATTAGATAGTACTGCACGTTCAAAAAACTCGTTTCTTGTCGTTATTTGAAGGGTGTAAACCAAACTCCAGTGTGGAAATACTTTTTTATTTAGTAAAGCTCTCCCGTTGTTTAATACTGTATACAGAAAGGTAGGTGGCCAGAGGAGGGTTTGCGCTGGAACAGGCTTGTTGCGTGCATGCCGCAAGAATCAGCAGGGACAGCAGCACCATCAGAAGCTATTGCACAAATGGAGTAATTTATGATTGTTCGAGGAAAGTTACTTGAACCAAAGATAAACATTTCTTGTCGACATTTACAGTTCAACAATACAGGGGGAAAAAAAAAAAAGTAACTCAATGGCGGTTTTTCTTTCATCAATTTAGATAGATTTTAGTTTAACAAATAAAAAAAATTAAAAAAAATGACAGGGCCAGTAAGATTTTATTTTTGTTAAATCTATTACAGTCACTAAAAAGATCCTGCGCTTGTGCACTGAATGCAATTTTTTGTTACAAAAGCCATGGCACTCATAAATTTGTTTCTGACTTTAGTCACTTATGTTTGTCTGAAATCTATACAAGAAACGTAGAAGAGGAGGTTTTTTTACTTACAAATCGTTGACAATGGTCAAACTGGTTACTTCAACAGCTTTGATGTTCAACTGGGCCGATTAACGTGAAACGATCCAACTTTTTTTGGTTTTTCGTGTAGACTTGCAATTACCGTTGAAAATCAGCTTTTATCTGTCTCAAAAAAATTTTGACAACAGTGTGGTGTTTTATGTACTGTATTTAATTAATTCTAATGAGATGCTCTTTTTCGCATCTTTTCTCGCTCGAGCGGCATTTGCCGTATTTCTCATAGTCGATCGTTCATCTAATTACATACTAAATGCTTTTACCAACTAAATTTTCTGTACTATTAATGGCATTAATTTCCACACAACGTCAGTATTTGTGAGTCGAAGTGCTTGTTTTGCTATTCATACGACTTAATGTAATTTGAATTTGATGGCGATGTCTATCTTTGAATCAATAAATATTTTTTTGTAAAGAGACTTTTTTAGTGATTTTTCTATATGCTTTTTTCTTGTCTTCTAGTGACTTATAAAGAGACTGCCTGGATCCAATATAAATTTATCCCATTTAAATTACTGATTTTGATTATTTCAATGAAATAAATAGTAACTAAATAAGCTAAAACTGGTTTTAATCAAATTGTGATACTGAAAAAAGCGTATTTTTTGGGTGTTGATTTTCAGTCCTTAAAACTAAATCATTTTTCAAATGTGATTTTATTCGTTTAATAGATGCATTGGTTTTTTTTTCACATTTCGTGAGTTTGAATAAACTAATGCTGAAAACTCAATCTTTTTATTTGAATCAGCACATTAAAAAGATTCTAGAAGAGATATTTTTAAGTGTATTCGGGTTTTGCAGCTTTTAGGTTTGAAAATGATGCGAAAAAGGTTTTTATCGTACTGAAATCCACTGGAGGTAGTAGTAAATAGAATTGTTAACAGAAGGTCGTTAAAGCTAAAAATTTGCAGGGGATTGCAGATAAAGCGCTAGATCACACACGTATAGTCTCAAGCTTTTAGGTTGTAATTTTTTTCTGTAGTTACAGATTTCAGATCTGCTCAATTAACAATATGACAAACTTGAAAAAGTCTTTTTAGTAAGGGGCGTGCGAAATTGCTTAAATACGATCGAAACCTATATAATTCATAATCTGAAAATGAATATTAAACAAAAAAGTAAACATGTTTCAATAATCAAAGAAGACTAAATTTAACTTGTCTTGTAAAAAAATTTGAGCTGGCCCTTTGTGCACCAGTGTGCAAATCTTATATTGATAACTTGTGACTCTTAGAACAACTCGATAGGCACTTCGACTGTCTTTTTAATAAATACAGTCACAATTATTTGTGTAAAATTAAACTTATTTTGTTTGGTCTAGCTGTTTTATTAGCAACTTTACCTCAAAAGTTATAAAAAAACAAATAGTTTAAAATGTTTGGTGTTTTGGCTAAAAGTCTTCAACCATCGACACTTTCAAAACACGTTAATTAATAGTTTCTAAGTGTAGTCAGGCAAGCTCTTTTGTATCAGCTTTTGTCACCTTTAATAAAGCTGCGTTTAACTACGATCTATAACTGAGAAACTAAAACACCAAACACCAAAAAGTGATTGTGTCACTTTTGAGCTACACCAAAGTCTGAAGGATGTACTTATCTTGTGCTTGATGTACACAAATATTACCCGACTATTTCTGTAGTAAATCTGTGAACACTTCAAAAGCCAATATAAAAAACCGTGAGAACAATTATAAGTTGCCGCGTTGACAACTATGACTTATAGTGAACTGAGCACGCTACATGTGTCAACTAGCTACTGATTCCTGCGATAGTAATGATACGAACTATATTTTTTAAAATAAGAACTACCATCAAAAGCAAATTGCTCTACTAGCAATTTTGTTAGTGCTGCAAATGACTTGTAATATCATTACAATCAATTGCTCATTTTCTATTAACCCATTTCTCATGGTGTTGAGAGTAAACAATGTGATTTAAGTGAGCGCTTATTTTTGATAGGGAATGCCAACTTAACCCAAATTTGTCTAGATGAAATTCTACAATTTTTTTGTAAAACCAAATGACCAGTATTTTCGTGATCTCCTAAAGGTTTTAAAAAAAAACTATTCAATAAGTTATTTTTGAGATAATTCCTATGTTATTGTAAGCACTTGGCTAGAAGCCTAGTGATTAGAATCATAACGATGATAATGATCACAACTCTTGAACACAAGTTTTTAGAGATTTGTTAGTGTTTAATATTACTCACTCTCTGCGTATATTTAAGAACGCATCCTTTTTAGGAAAGTGACTGTCTTCCTTCCCGATTCTTCATTGAATTTTTTCAATTTGAAAAATGTTTGTGGTTAGGGTTTACCCCTACTACTACTCATGTTCTCTATTTACTTCATTTTTCTTCACTATGTGCAATTTTTTTTTTTTTCTTTTTTTTTTCTTTTTTTTTTTTTTTTTCTCTTTTTTTTCCCTCTCTTTTTTCCTTTCCCTGTTGTCTGCCATAACTCACCACACCATCACGAAGAAGTTATTTCATAATGTCTGCTGAGCTTGCTGTTTCATACGGTATGTGACGACTCTTGTTGCAAGGCGATTTTGCTATCTTGCTACCGGTTCTTTTCAAAAAAAAAAATTCATTGAACACACATCGCACGCTTCGGGTTTAAGAAGAGAGAGAGAGAGGGTTTGATAGATTGCGTGTAGGGTGAACTTATGCCTGATTTTTTTTCACTCCAACGTTTTCTTTTACTTAGACTGTTTTTGTCAAATTCAGAACCGGCATGCGTGTTGTACTCTATTGATTTTGCTTTGAAAAATTGTTGTTTTTCATAAATACTAACAACTTTTTTTTTTGTAGCTTCCCTCATCCTTGCTGATGCTGAGGTCGAAATCACTGCCGAAAAGCTGTTGGCTCTTGTCAACGCTGCTGGCATCCAGGAGGTTGAGCCTATCTGGGTTCAGCTTTACGCCAAGGCTCTTGCTGGCCAGAACCTTCTTGAGCTCCTGACCGCTTTCTCTGCTGGTGGTGCCGCCGCTGGTGGTGCTTCTGCCGGTGCCGCTGCTGGTGGTGCTGCTGCTGCTGAGGAGGCCGCCGAGGAGGAGGAAGCCGCTGAGGAGGAGTCCGACGATGACATGGGTCTCGGTTTGTTCGACTAAACAACGATTATAATTTAGAAGATTTTAATTTATAAGGCAACCGAAACAACATAACCATAATGAGATGATTTCACAAAAAAAAAAAAAAGCAAAATGTTCTTAAGACGACTTTATCTGGTTGAAAAAACTTTGGTCCGAAACGTTGATTTCCAGCATTCAATATCGTCAGGTCAAATTGTAGATTATTATATTGTAGAAAAGAGTATTATGCGGATTGATAATTATTGGATCAGGAGCTCGTAACTGATGCCGATTACTGAACCCTTTTTTGATTTTAATTTGATTCAATTTGTTCTTTTTTTATAATTGATTTAAATCTTCAATCTGTCTGTTTTCCTAATTGTTTACAATCAGACACGACGACTGCCTTTTTTTTAAAAAATCCCCTTCAGTTCCCACACACCACTTAGCTGTCTCCCTCCTTCTTTCTCTTTCTCTCCCTTGGCTATCTTACCAGCACGCGCGCGCATCAATCAATTCACTCACTCACCACCACCACCACCCTAAACAGCATGGCAAAACCTGTACGACGAGCCCCCAAACAAAAATCGAGCAACGTCGGCAAGCACCCGCAGATTGAGGAGCTTGACAGTCTCCAAGACTTCCGGTCGTACGTCAGCGCGAGCGGCTTTCCGGACAAGCCGCTGGTCCAGAAGATTGAGGAGCTCCAAAAGGAGCAGCAACGCCAGCAGCAACAGCGGCGGGAAGCTCCGAAGCGCTACCGTAAGGTTTCACAACCCAAAGACAACAACGCAGCGGCAGCAGCAGCTAGTGGCAGCACCGATGATGATTACAGCGATCTGACGCCGCTGGGCCGGTTCATGTTTGACGTGCTGGACTACTCCACGTACCTGATCCCAATCATATCAGTCCACGTCGTGCTGGACGTGCTGGTGCGAGTACAGTACTCCGAAGAGACGTTCGAGACAATCGCCACACAGCGCGACGTGTTTTACCGCGCCGTGCTCGCCGTGCCCGTGTTCGCGCTGCTCCACTTCTTTGTGCACCCGCTGCGCAATACGCGCGTGTTCCGCATCGCATCCTTTTTCGCTAGCGTCGCCGCCGGTGGCTACCTGCTCTACGCCAGTAACGAAGAGGGCTACTACTACGTCATGAAGCGTGCGCCGCCGCTGGGCACGCTCTGGGTCTGGATGTTTGTGGAGATGGAATGGCAGTGGAGCGCAACGTCGCTCGTGGTCATTGCGTTTTGGATGTGGCTTAAGGATTATTCCATCTAGTCGATTTTTATTTCCCCCTGCCCTTTGCTTCTTGTTTTTTTTTTTACTTTTCATTGGCTGGGCTTCTGTGATACCTAAAAGAGTTCAAAATCATTCAATTACATCTAGCCACTGGCTGGCTGGCTGGCATCGCGAGTATCATCAATATGAGAAAGGCTATTTCATTGTTGTTCATACAAGGCACACACTGCATCACAAAATAAAAAAAAATTAAATACTATAGAACATCAAAAAAATTAAATTAAAATAGAAATAGAAATTGAAAATGAAATTGAAATTGAAATTGAAAAAAAAAAAAGTACTATAACTGGACTGCCGGTAGGTCGTAAGGCGTGTCTATCAGCGACGCACCGTTGACTCCCAATATCTCGTTCTCTTCCTCATCGTTCCCTCTGTTTCCGTAAATTGGCGTTGGACGGTCGGACCCATTCGTGACCACTGTGTCGGCAATGTCAACACTACTGGCATCGCATATAGTGTCGTAGCCCGGTGGTAGCAGCAGCAGCGACGTGCCGCCCGACAGGCTGCTCGCAGTGTCTTGGTTGGTAATGTCCTCCGACAGTGTAGAGCCGACTGAGTGGATTTCTGCGTCCTCGGCCCCACCGCTGGAAAGATTCAGAGACTGCGGTCTACCATGTGTAGTCTGGCAGATAGGGCTGTTGAGCGCATCATCAAACGACGGAAGCTGATCCACAAGTGGGTGGTTCGTGTGGTCGTCAAGCGACAAGTACTGGAACCCATCTGTCATTGGCGATGTAGAGAACGGAGACGACAGTGTGCGCACCAGAGGCGACCCGAAACCAATCGTCAAGCTCTGGTTCGAATTGCGCGGCTTTATCGGTATGCCAGGGCTAGAGTTGAACGGAATTGGCACCGAGCGACTGCTTGTGCTGCTGTTGCTTGTAGCACCGCTCAGGCTAAGACTACTGTCGGGATTTAGCTCAAAGTCGTCATCTTCCGGACTGTCTCGCAGACGCACATGCTGGTCATGCAGCATTGTGTCCTCGTAGTTGGGAAGCTCAACGCTCTCGGCTTTGCAGTGCTTAGATAACATATGGATGGGGGTTTCAATCAACACCTCAAAGTATCTCCAGTTCCCTGTTTCCGAATCGAGCTTTGAAATTCTAAAAGATATGTGTAGCCGGTGCTTGATATGGATCAGCGGATTGAACATGGCATCCGGGCGCAGGAACTGAAAGTATTTGCTATCGAGCGGAGGATTGGTAAAATGGTGTGTAGCCAGACTATTCCAGTCACTGTCTGAAGTAACAAAGGGCATGTCTACATCCAGCTCTGTCGTGTCAGCAATCTGGGTTTTTTTCTTTTCAGTCTCATTCTTGTTGATTTGTGGCGAGACGGTGTCCTCCGAAAAATGAAGCAGGTTTCCGGCCATCATAGCAATCCGAGTTTTCTTCTTATCAACCCCCTTCTCATGATCCTTATCGGTGGTAGCGGCTTCGTCGGGAGATTTTGCAAGCTTTTCAAATACGAGCACCTTTCGCAAGGGATCACGGTGCTTTAGCCGTGACAACCTCGCAGAGTGGTACGTCAAACTTTCCACAATTTCTACTTTGACTCTATGAACCCGTACTTTTTCAATGGGTGTGAGCTTGATTGACAGGGGAATGGAGGTGCCCAAAGTAATGTATTTTTTAGGACATGAAATGTCGTAGTGAAGACGATTGTCCCAGTCGCGAGAGATGGCCAACGGCATATTTGACAGGGATTCGCCAGAGCCAGGTGGGCTTCTGACGAGAGTGACCTCTCTATGTCCAGTGATATCAAATGAAAATCTGCTTGGCCGTTCAATCTTGGCAACTAGATAATATTTCAAAGCAGCCTTGGGACAAATGATTGTCTCAGCCATTCTGGCATCAATTGCCAGATTAAAGTGAAAAACATAGTCGCCCGCTGGATAGAGTGTAAAGGGCTCGCGGGTACCAGTAAACATGTGATCTGGGGACTTGTCCTTTTGAAACTTGGTACCCTCAAAGTAAACAGGTGACAGAAACGGAATGTTGTTTTTGGACAAGTGTGAAATAGTCGGCGTTAGAGGGCTTGGCCTGCCCAACTCTGAGTTGATTGGTGTTTTGAAACTGACTTTACCTAGTGCAGCTGTGGTATTTGGCAGCAATTTCACGTTCTGGTCTGATTGGAGATATGCAACGTCTGCACCATATAGGTCGGATGACACAACGGACGCAGAGTCAACTGTGACAATGGAGCTTTTGCTGGTCGACTGGTGCTCGGGTGTCGGAAAAAACTCCCATGTGTGCGATCCAACCACCAATTCGTCCTGAAACTGTGGTCCAGAGGGCAACGAAGTCTCGAGAATCTTGGGATCAGTGTTGGATTCCAGCAGGCCTGTCTTGTATTTGCCGTAAAAGCGCAGGGAAACGTTTTTAATCTTGGTGGGCTTGGAAAGCTTTAAAAGAAGGGATCCTTGGAGGATTGCCGGCGGGACATCGGTTGGTGACGAGTTAGTGCCGAACGACGAGATTCGCAGTGACTGCCTCGGTGATACTTTAGATAGTCGTGTGTCAAAGAAGTTGGAGCTTTCCTGGTTGAACGAGTTTGTGATAGAGCCGGGTGTTCTGTCTGGGAAGTCTTCATTGAGATTTTCAGAGTTGGAGTTTTGCGAATCAATGTTTGATCCCTGGTCCTGTTCAGAGTACGAAAATGAAGATGTCTGCGGGTAGCTCAAAAATAACACTTCTTCCTGAAGACTGATGCCGAGAGAAATGCTACTGGAGTTGGCAATGTTCTCTGGGGTCCCGATGCAGTGTGAGCTGATATCGGTAGGTTTTGGATCACTATTCAGTGAAGACGATTGAGAAGAGGAATGAGGCACACTTGGCCGCAAAAACGGCGATAGGGGACTTGTGAGATGTATATGGCTTGGTGACATGTCAGTAGTTTGTATACTCTGTTAGACTGTATGTGTGTGTGTGTAATATGAGATAAATTTTGCGACAATGTCGAAGGATGACGCCTAAAACAGAAAACTATATAGAAATTTATTTTATTAAGATTTTTTTAAAAAAAAAAAACCCTTTGTGGGGTGGTTCAAATAATAATTTTAAAAAAAATTAAAAGTGGTGAGACTGATAATAGAGAGAAACCTCTGAACAGCTAAAATAAAATTGAATTGCTACAATTAATGTGAGTAAAAATTGATACTTGAAACTTGACCATGCTGCTTGATTGTTTATTAACGGGTTTTTTTTTTTCATGCCATCTCATGATGCCGAGACCCGAAGACACAAAGTTGACGTTTCCCTCGGACAGACAGCCGTGTCTGATTTGAAAAAAATAAAAAGAGTTGAGCAGTAGAGATGGCTACTATAGAGAGCTGAAGGTCGTGTCCGTCCTTCTTCTCTTCTTCACCTTTCTACGGTATTTTGCATGAATCAAAAAAATGTTAAAAACTCTCAGAGTTACAAAATTTATTGAATGTAAGAAAATAATAATGGAAAATTAACAAAAAATTAAAATAAAAACCAAGATACTGACAATGATGGTGGTAAATAGAATACAAAGATTAGCGATTGTTTTGCTATTGAAACCATTTTTGCTGCATCATTTATTTGATTCAAAAATCTTAAGTTCCTTTTTTTCAGTTTTTTTCAAGGTATTTGGGTTATACATTTACAAGATGCTTTGATCGAGGATGGTGGTGGTCAATGCAGGTGGTCTGAACGGTTGAAGTCAATTTAAAATTGAATGTTTGCTAGTTTTTTTATGTTTCTGTCAAGCCGTGCTTTTAAAAAAAAATTAACCTTGTTGTATAGCTGCCCACCAACAACAGTTGTCTACACTGAAAAACTGATCCATGTTATCTGTATGCAGGTGTTATCAACAGGCTCTTAGGAGAGCTATTTGGGTGACCCATCAACTCACTGTATGACGTTGGTGTCAATATAAAAAAAAACATACACTTGTTAAGATTTCAAATGATGACTAACGTTTCTTCCAGTTCTTACTTAATTCTGACATTTCACCGCTCTGAACTTTCCAAGTTGACACGAAACATCTCCACCTCCCTCTCCGGCGCCCCTTACCATCACCATCATCACACTTTTCTGACTTGCATATATATTTAATTCCTAGGACAACCATGTCCTCGCTAAAATCATTTATCAAGGCAGTTCGTGCTGCCAAAACCATTGCCGACGAAAGAACTGTAATTCAAAAGGAGTCCGCCGCTATCCGTACTTCCTTCCGCGAAGACTACGCTGATGTCTCTGTCCGACGGCAAAATGTAGCAAAGCTTCTTTATCTTTTCACTCTGGGCGAGCGCACCCACTGGGGCCAGGTCGAGTGTCTCAAGCTTCTCGCATCCCCCCGATTCACCGACAAGAGACTTGGTTACCTCGGCACAATGCTTTTGCTCGACGAAAACCAAGAAGTTCTGACCCTGGTTACCAATTCGCTACAAACCGATCTTAACCACCCGAACCAGTACATTGTCTCTCTTGCGCTCTGCACGCTTGCCAATATTGCGTCAACTGAAATGGCCAGAGATTTGTTTGCTGATATCGAAAAGGTTGTCGCTTCTTCCAACCCTTACTTGCGAAAGAAGGGTGCTCTTTGTGCCATGAGAATTATCAGAAAGGTCCCAGATTTAGAGGAAGTGTTTGTCGAAAAGGCAAAGTCCTTGCTGAGCGACAAGAATCACGGCGTTCTGATCTGTGGCATTGCACTTATTACCGACCTCTGCGTCCACAACCCCGAGTTAATAACCACTTTTAAAAAGCTGATCCCCGTCATTATCAAGCACATTAAGAGCCTGTCCACCTCCGGATACGTTCCTGAATATGACGTCTCTGGAATTGCTGATCCCTTCTTACAGGTCAAACTTCTGAGACTTTTGCGCCTTCTTGGTGCCGGTGACGTCCAGGCTTCCGAGCAGATGAGTGATATTTTGGCACAGATCGCCTCCAACACTGACTCTTCAAAGACTGTGGGTAGCTCGGTCTTGTATGAAGCTGTCCAGACCATTTTTGGCATTGAGGCTGATTCCGGTTTGCGCGTGTTAGGTGTCAATATCCTGGGTAAGTTTTTGACAACCAAGGACAATAATACCCGCTACGTGGCCTTGAATACCCTTTTGCGTGTCATTGACAGAGAACCCAACGCTGTTCAGCGTCACCGTACCATCATTATTGAGTGTTTACAGGACAGCGATATCTCTATTAGAAGAAGAGCGCTGGAACTGTCATACGCGTTGATCAATGGCCCCAATGTTAGAGTTCTCGTCCGCGAGCTGCTATCCTTCCTGGAAACCGCTGATGCTGAATTTAAGCCTACTCTGACGTCGCAGATTGCAATTGCTGCCGAAAAGTACGCACCCACTAAGCGCTGGCACATTGATACCATCATTCGCATGCTCAAGATTGCCGGATCTTATGCGAAAGAGAACGTGCTTTCTTCGTTTATCATTCTTGTTATTGACTCTGAGGATCTACAGCTATACACAGTGCAAAAGTTATACACGGCTTTGCGCAACGATGTGACCCAGGAGGGCCTTACTCTTGTCGGAACTTGGTTGATTGGTGAATACGCCAAGACCCTTCTTGACAAGGGCTCTTTTGAGGATGAAGATGTGGTTCAGGAAGTCAATGAAGTAGAGGTGGTCAATTTACTAGAGACTATCATTGAGGGCTCGTATGCGACTGAGGTGGTAAAGGAGTACGTGCTGAACGCCCTGATGAAGCTTACGACCAGAATCTCGTCGTCGGCGCAGATTGAAAAAATTAGAAGAATTCTCAACAACAACTCTACCTCACTAGACATTGAAATCCAGCAGCGTGTGGCTGAATACAGCAAGCTATTTTCTTACGATGCCGTACGCCGGGGTGTTCTCGAGAAGATGCCTGCTCCCGAGGTGCTCAAGGACCTTAGCACGCGCTACGAGTCGGAGAAGGCCAAGAACGATGCGAAAAAGCACCCTCTAGCCAGTGCGGCTAGGAAATCTGCGGCACCGGCGGCCACTACCGAGGACTTGCTGTTAGATTTGATGAGCGACGCCACGCCCCAGGCAGCCGCACCTGCTGCGCCCTCCGCTAACAACAACAATCTCCTGTCTGACCTGTTCAGCTCGTCGTCTGGCGTCGCATCACCACCACCTCCTGCGAAGAATGCAAACATCATGGACCTTTTCAACAACTCACCCGCACCCCAGACTCCGCCGGCGTCGACACAGAACACTAACCTCAACGATCTGCTTGGCGGCACGTCTACTACCGTTCCCGCGGCACCAGCCGCCACCGCAGTGCCCGGCGGGCTTGGCATTGATCCCATTGAGGCGTACAACAAGGGCTCGCTGCGCCTAACATTCCAGCCCACGTCGAAGGACGGCCCGGGCTCGGTCGTGATTCTGGCAAAGTTTGTGAACAGCGGCAGTGCACCGGTCACCGGGCTCAATCTGCAGGTGGCAGTTCCCAAGACGCAAAAGCTGCAGCTCCAGAGTCTTTCGTCAAGCGACCTTGCGACTGGCCAGACCGCCACGCAGCAGCTCAAGGTCACGGGAGTTCCGGGTACTAACGTTCGCTTGCGTCTGCGTATACTCTACGCCGTGAATGGCCAGGAGATCAAAGAGCAGGTTGACTTTGGAAAGTTCCCGCCTGCGTTGTTGTAAGCGGCCCGGTGTTGTTGTTGTGCCTTCCCAGAAGAAGGAGAAAAAGAAGAAGGAAAGAAATGAATGAATTAAATACAAAGTTTTTTTTAAAAAAAATTGAAATTCACTTATATTTTGGGTTTTATGTTTGTGTACATTATACAATTGAGTACTGAAGGTGATTATAAAAATAGATAAGCGATATCAAATACTTTGTGTGTATGATGTTTGTAGTGTGTGTTCTGATCATGGTGAAAATTTCATGTAAATTTCAGGGTAAGGGTATTTGACAGTGATTTTTTTACTTTTGTTCACACCGTTTTGGATTTGAAAAAGATTGTTGTTTTAATCTCATTATCACCATTAATTTTCCTTCCTTCTCCTGATTTCCATTTGACCTTTTTTCCAAAAAAAACTAATAAAAATCCCCCCCTCCACTAACTGGATCCATTAACAACATTTATATATATACGCACACAATGGCTAAGATTGATAATAGACGTGAAGACCTGGTTGTTTCGTATGTATTCTTTTATTCTTTGTGTTCTGGCATTTGGGCGATAGGGTGCTACTTCTGCCGCCTTTTTGCTTGTATACCTGGGATTCACCAAATCTAATTTTTTAATATCTCTAAAACCATGCAACTAACTCTTTAAAAAATTTAATCTTTCTTTTCAAAAATTTTTCATTTCTTAATTTTGTTTTTTATCTTTTTTGATTATTTACAGATATGGCGGCTCCAAGGCACGCAAGAACGAGATGCAGACAATGATGACATCGTCACTACCGCTCGCAGCCATGTTTTTACGCAACAAGGTCCTATCATGGGCATCCTTTTTCACGACACTGCAGGCCTGGCTCAACGAGCCCAAGACCATCAAGTCTGATGCGCAACCGGCCTGGCTCTCCGTCCTCATGGCCGTCGTCAGTATCCTCAGTTGCTACGTGGACCTGGTCTTTCCGAACAAGGGCACCGTTGCTAAGGCAGTTAAGGAAACGGCAGAGGCCATTGCAATTACAAGCTCCGTTTAATCAAATAAAAAAATATATATATATAGTGGAGACAGAGAAGAGAGAAGGAGCGTGAGAACATTTGTGTGTGGGGAAGAGTTAAAAAAAAAAAGGGACTTGTGCTGTGAAACTATTATATTCAAGCATACTTATAATAATATTAAAAATAATTAAAAAAAAAAAGACTATACATTTTTCAAATTTGGTGATTTAAAGACACATCACTAAGAGATCTATATTCTGTATATATATACAAAAGTCTGTTTCTTTTGTCTTGACTTTGATCAACTCCACAATAATCCCAAAAAGAAGGCAGCACACTCTACGGACTATCGACAATTGTACACCTCTTTCTGCTTCTTTCTTTTTCTTTTTGGAAACGTAGTTAAAAACAAGTCATGGCCCCGACAAAAATAAAAAAAAAAACCAAATAAATCTTTTTTATACGTCTATGTAGTATTTAGTGTTAATGTCGTGATGATATATACTATAGAATCATTTTTGTAATTGTGGTTGATATTCAAAAGTCATTTTCAAACGGACACTCAATGCTTTCATGGCCATCCCGCTCACACAGGCCGCACCACTTACTGCGGCCCGCCGCGAGATCAATATTCGAGACCGGTGGCGGCGTTCCTATCGCAATAGCTGTGCCCGGCATCATCATCATCGTTGTTGTTGTTGTTGCTGTGGCCGCTTCAATATCGGACATGTCAGACGCCGCAGTGCCCATCATCATTAGTACCGCGTCCTCGTCAGTGTCAAGTAACGCCGGGTCGGAGTCGTACGCCGACATCCGCTGGCTACGACTTAGTGACCCCGCCGCCGCCGCAGACGACGACACCACCGCCAGCTGGCCTTGCGGCGGCTGTCCCTGGAGACGAGAGTTTTCAGCCCGCAGTTGCGCAATCTCCTGTTCAAGCTCCTCTTCGCGGAAAATACGCGTCTCGACCACGGCTTCTAGGTTGGCGATTTCGGCCTCGAACTGCATACGTTTCTCGCGCTCGCTCTTTAGTTGCTGGCGCAGTCGCTCGTTAGCTTCTTCCTCGACTACAAGGCTGCTGACGCGACGACTGCTGTTGTTGTTATTGTTATTGTTATTGTTGCCATTGTTGCCGCCACCGTTGGGACTGCCGACCCCAATGCTGCTGATCCGCCGCGAGACACTGTAGCCGGCTAGTTCCTGTTTGGTCTCGCTCAACTGCGTTTTTAGATCGTCTATTGTATCGTCGCGCTCGCGCAGTTTGGATTCAAGCTCCGTCACCTTGGCCTTCAGCTCAGCATCATCTCCGTTGCTGCTGCTCCCGCTCAGATTGGCCCCGTTGGCCGTAGCGTCGGCGTTGAGCGCCTCAAGCTCCGTGACAAGCTGCTCGAGCTCTGCCACATGCTGCGCCAGCTTCTCAGCGTCATGCAACCGCTGCTGCAACGTTTTGATCTCGTCCTCAAACACCGAGTTGGCTTCCTCCATCTCCCGCTGCATGTCGTCCAGCGTTGCCCGGAACTCCGCGCGCCGCTGCTCCAGCTGACCCTTGAGCGTGCTGATTTTACGCTCCTTGTCTTCCAATTGCGACCGCAGCGCCTCGATAATCTGATTTTTCTCATCGTCACTGCTGCTGTTATTGCCGTCGTTGGTATCTTCATCCGCAGTACTGGTGGCCTTCACCACCTCTTCCTGCTCTTTCAGGTTTTGGAACTCAACGACCGTCGACTCCAAATCCTTGAGCAGCTGGCTTTGCTCCTCTAAAATCTGTTCGCGCTCTTTGACCTCGGCTTTATACATTTCTAGCTCGTCCCGGAGCTCTGTAATCTGCTTGTGGGCGTCGGCCTGCACTTTGGCTACGGCAAGTGCAACCGCGGCGGCTGTGGCGTCGGCGCCGCCGTTTGCCACCCCGTTGCCGTCGGAATGGGTGTTGATGACCACGCTGTCGCTACTCTCGGCGGACTCTGCACTGAACGCACGCGTTGGCGATGTACCCTGAAGTGATTGAAAGTCCATGCGCTTGGCTCGCGGCGATGCAAACAACGGAATTTTGCTTGGAGTGATGACGTTCCGCTTGGAACTGACAATTTTATGCGGCGACCCCAATTGTTGTTGTTGTTGTTGTTGTTGCGAGTATTGCAGCAGCAGCTGTTGCTGTTGTTGTTGTGCATTGAGTAGCTTGAGGTATGGAATAAACAGACCAGATCCCGGTTGGCTGGTCTCAAAATACTGGACGCCGCGGTACTGGCCGCTGTGCAGGCCCTGCCCGGCCCAGTCGTCGATAAGTTCAATGCCGGCGTACTCACCGTCCTTAGCTTCAATCGGACCTACGTAGCGTAGGATCGCCTGCTGGCCGTCCGGCAGTTGGACCTGATCGCCGAGTGCGAGGTTGGGCAGCGGCGGTGCGCCCTGCAGGAACGAAGAGAATTTTTTCAGGCGCGGAGTCTGCGGAGGCTCGCTAAACATGGCGCGTGTTTATGAAAATAAAATTTAGTTAATCAGAGAGGGGGGGTCCAAAAAAAAAAAGGCGTTTGTGTTATAGCAGTTCAGATGATCTTGAACGAAGGAGTAGGAAAAATAAACAAAAGAAAGACATGAAAACGGTTGGTACAAAACAAAAAAAAAAAAAATTATGAAGTGCATGTGTACACACATACAGTATAATAATAATAAAACTACTATGCTGGGAATTTTTAAAGGTGCTGTTGGTACTTGGTTGACGCAGTCTCGCCTAATTAGGAAAACCAAAACAAAACTCATCAAGACATGATAGCAAGAACAAACAACAAAAGACAATATCAATTGAAAAGATTTTACTCAAAGCGTAAACAGTTTTTATTTTAGAGACTGAGATATATTTGGTTGATGAATGAATCTTTGTTTATTCTGTGTTTTGATTTCTTTTTTTTTGAGCGTTGAGACGACTAAAAAAAAAAAAAACCAAATTTTTCAGTTTAAAAAATCCAAAAATAGCCATTTTTTGAAAAATATTCATCTGTTTTTAAAAAAGAATTGCATATTGAAAGACACATGCACAAAACGTGAATTAAAATTTTTTAAATTTTTTAGTATCAAATTGTATTTGCTAAGGTTAGTTAGAAGGTAAAGAAAAATCATCTTTTTTTTAAATAATAACAAGTCTAGCACCCTGAATCTTACAGCTTAGTCTGTTCAAAGGTCTGGTGGGTGGTGTCCAGTTTATTCATTCTAGAAAGAACTTCATGTTCTAACTTGTTACGTTTTTATTTGTTAAAACTCAGGAACCCTATGGTAGATCATCATGTAAATATTTTTATTGTGCACGTTAATTTAAGACGCACTCAATCTTAACTCCCTTTCTATTTTTCAGTTGTTGTTGTTGGCAGCAGTTCATGTCAGTGCTTTGAAAACTATCTGAAATCTATTAACTTGCTAATGGATAAATCTGATTAAAAAGTGAAATATCTGCTTAACAAATTTGATTTTTTCTATTATCTTAATTTTTTTACAAGTTTCTTATGCTGCTTTTTTTTTTTTTTTACAGCCAAGTTGGTTGTTCTAAGTTTTTTTCATGAAAATGATGAAAAAAAAAAATTAAATAAATACATAAATGAACAAGATCAATTCATACTCACAACATTCACCATTGATCCATGCATTATTAAACAATAAAATTTAAACTGCCATAAAAGTTTTGTAAAAAAATTTTAAATTGTAAACTGGAAAAAGTAGACTTGTTGTTGTTTCTCTAATATGTTGGTGTATCCTCACCCGCACAGATCATGCTATCACCAAAAAAAAAAAAAAAAAAAAAAAAAAAAAAAAAAAAAAAAAAAAAAAAAA
>JAKVQX010000308.1:0-21094 GCA_030463015.1 Geotrichum citri-aurantii
TATTTTATTTTATTTTATTTTATTTTATTTTATTTTATTTTATTTTATTTTATTTTTAAAAGCACTGAGCTAACAATTCGACTCAGTATTCTCTAAATTTCCCTTAATTTCAACTATTCAAACTCATGGTCAGATTTTATTGGATTTGATGATTGTGGTTCACACAAAATTACAAAAACTTGAACCTAAATGCACTCGGCATGTTTTGAAAAAAATTCTTCTTGAAGTTCTTTTGTTCTTATGTCTTTTTTCTGTGAAGATTTTGGAAATAAAGACAATTAACTAAATTTCTATCAATCAGCACTTAACTGTTATCTCAGCTGCGCTCATATATACAAATAGCTTGTCTTTTTCATCTCACTTTTGCGACGTTTGGATTTCGCTCACTACGTTGTCTTTCGACTCGCCTTAGATTTTCCTGTCAATCATCATCGGAGTTTTGTCTGCTTTCTAGTCTCTGTAGCATTTCTGTATTGTTAAAATTCTGTCATTTTTTTTGGTTTACCTGTACTTGGTCGTTCAGCTTTTTTTTTTTGTTTTCTTGTTTGCCTCCTTAAGCCGACTACTGTTAGTGCTCTATTTTGTTAAGATGATCCGAAGATCAGTCTGGAACTGATTCCAATTTTTTTTTCTAACAACATTTGCTTGTAGCATATAAACTGTGCATCATAGCTTTTTTTTTCCTTCAGTTTGCTGTTCTTCAAAAAATTACAGTTTAAATGCAATTTTAGGCTTTTTATAGAAACTTTGGGAAGTATTTAGTGAGCTGTCTTATCTTTATCATCATCTTAACCAGACTCAGCGTCTTTGGCAGCGATTAAACTCGTATCAATGTATCCAAAGCTTCTAGATCATTTGTAGCTTCCTCTTCAGCAGGATTTAGAAATTCATCGATTTCCATGAAAGAAATGACATCAGAAATTGACAACTGACTAAGACCTTCTAGAAAATAATGCTTTAGTTGGCAACTGACAATCTTTGAATTACACTGGTCAGCTAAGGCTTTTGTGAAGCAGTTCTGAAGAGTTTAATTAATCCTTAAGATAGAAGGCATAGTAATTTCTGATTAAACTTTAAACTTTTTTTTTTTTTTTTAGCTGAAACCCACTAGACTGAAACTTCAGTTTGTGCTGTGCACAAAATGCTATTTGGAAACAGTTTGTAATGTAATTGCCTTTTTACGTATTATCAGGATTTACAGGTAAAATTAATCAAGACCTATGAGTTAGTATAAGAAAAACAAGTTTTTTAGGAAAGCAAGAAATCTTTTTTGCTCTCAACCAAATGCCAGATTTTGGGTGTGTTTGAATATAAATTCAAATAAGATTCCTTGGATCAATGTATTAACCAGGAATTGCTACTAGAGAGGGTGCTTAAAGACTGTTTTGGCTGTATTAAGTCTTATGTGTAGAAGAAGAAAAAAAACTTCTCTTATATCAAAAATCAGTTGATTACTTTTAAATCAAAATTAGTTGCACATAAAGAACATAAAACTAAATTATATACAAAGAAAACAATAATTCAAAAACATTTGAGTTTTAAAGACTCTCAAAGTAGCATTTTTAACACGCACAAGCGGTTTCTACATTTTATGGCGCCAGATCCTCCATGGAGTGCTCCGTGTTTCAAGGAAAACCTGAACTATTCTAAAAAACCTGGAAGGTCTTACCAGAAATAGACAGACAGGAAAAACCTTATCGAGCTGCTTTAATCAAGCAAACCATCAGCAAAAAAAGCTGCGGTGTGATTCTAAGATTTTAACTACCACAATTGAAAATAATTTCCAAACGTGCTATGACCTGTTTTCAGTTGAAACAACTTGCTAAAGGTATGATGTAAAAAAAATCTTCTTAAAGAAATTTAAAGGGTTTGAGTACTTGTTGTCACACAGTTCTCTTTGAGTTGAAGAGTAGTTTTGTCAAAGTTCACCCCAAATGTCACAGTCTTTTTGCACATTTTGAAGTGCCTAACAAATTGCATTTTAGTTTGTTTAGTACTTTGCAAGCTTTCTTATCATTATCTCACTCTGATGGCTTCTATTAGACTGTTCTTTGTGAAGAATAAATAGTTTTAAACAGTATTTAGAAGTTAAAAAATTTGCAAATTTCCTCTTTGTCAAACGTTTGAGAAAATATTGTATATTCTTCACTACCTTGAAGCATCCAAAAAAAACTTGGCAATCAAAAATAAAGCAAAAGTGCTTTCAAAAATTTAACTGTCAGTAACTAATACTACCTGCTTGTTTTGGGTATCAAATTCACTTTTTATGGGAGGCATGAAAAACTGATCTCAATAGAAATTTGATCTCATCAAGCTGAAAATTTTTTAAGGGTCTTCGGCGGTTGATGTGCTTATTGACTTGGACTACTTTGATCAAAAACACTACGTCCAGAAAGCAGAATATTTTAACTTTAACAACCAAAGTAATTTAACCTTTAAAATCTGGCCAGAAGAAAACCTAAAAGTTTTTTACAGGGTATACATGTATGTGCTTTCCCCAGGCGACCAGAAGCTGGTTTCTGTGTAAATATACAGGAAAAAAATAGTCATCAAAAGGTTTTCGAGGCAAGAACTGTTAAGGTGGGTATACAGCAAAGATTGTCAATTTTACTCTCACAAATTTTATACACACAAGACTCTGAAAAATTTTTTCGTGATTCCAGAACTACTTTAAGTCTTTTTTTTGAAAACTTGTAATTTTTACAACCAAAACGATGTTTGCAAAAGTCCCTTCAAGCTTTAAAAACTACTTTTGAGTAAAAAAATTTGATTTGACTGAAAGATTAAGTATTGGAACTGATTAAAACTAATAGCTTGACTTTATTTTTTCACCACTAAAACTTTTTGGTGATGGTAACAAAGCATGACAATGTATTCAAACTTTCTTATAATGAAAAAAGTTTAAACGGGCCATCCTAGAGCATTTTTAAAAAGAACAAACCGATATCGTTGAAGACCAGTAAAGGAGACAGGTCAAAGGCAAATTTTATACCGGAGTTGTTAAGTATGTTAACGACGAATGGTTGTGAACAAGGCTGACAATACAACAAAGAAGATTGTCGAAGACTTAGAAGTGTCGCTACCATTTAATAAAATGGTTCCGTATAGGACATAAGTTCTATTTATCTTGAGTAAAGGTCCGAGAGTTACGAGTAGACTGTAAGTCAACCGGAGGTTTACTGAATAAGATAGTATAATGAACGGGTTGTTAATGATACGAAAGGATCAGAGTGTCGAAGGTCTAGTAAAGTGAATGTCGTGCATTCGGGGACGAAGAGTCATGAAACTATGGCTAAAGCGAGCGAGAGACTAACTACAGAAGGTCCGAAGGGGACCGAAGGTCCTAAAGGACTTAGACACAGTAAACTTAGTAGTTCAAAAAAAGGTAAATTTCTACCCATTGCTACTAACCCACTGAAAAGAAGGCTTTTCGGGGTTTATTTGATTTGCTCAATTTGGTTGTTCAAACTTTGGCGCACTTTAAGCAAAAAAAAAATTGAAAAAGTGAATGGTGCAGCTTTCTGTTGTTTTGGTGAGCCAATGTTCTTCGTAAAATAATAATAATAACTTTATTACTATTATTTACACTGTATTTAAAATTAGATAACTGTACACCTTTAGTTGTTAGAAAGCTGGACCGTTCTTTGAAAACTAAAGACAAGCAAAACCGATACTTTTAAATAGTTCATCAACTTTTAAACTAGATGCAATTGAAAAAAACTACAAATGTTCTGCTTGCAGTAGCCTTTCTCTCTTGCGCTGAGCGCAATCTTGAGAATTTGGTGAGGACAGTCGGCCTTAAACGACTTTTCAAAAAAAATAAAAATAAGGTTTGATGTAATTCTGCTTGGCTTGTACCAAAAGATTCTATTATATCCAGGCACGGCGCTTTAAAAGAGCGATGTTTTCTTCCTCCTTTTTTGCCACTGTTTTTAAACAACTTTTTTTGTTTCTTTTCAATTGCCTCGACTAAATACCATCACTATCAACATAGCTTTCTTGTCGTGTTTTTAAAAGCTTCTGAAAGTCGCTATCGTAGAAATTTATACAGACAATCTACGCATCTACACGTACTGCCTCTACGTCACTCACCCCAACTCCAGCAATGCCTCTCGCAAACCACCGCATGCGTTCTCCAGCTTGGGTCATTGGCCCCGCGCTAGGAACTTTGGTTTGTGCAGGTTTGTTGCTTGGTGCCGGCAAGACAGTTTTGAAAGGGGCCTATATTCGGCAATTACACTTCAATCCAAACGTATACTCGCTTTACTCAACTCGTATATGCCTACACGCAATCTCTAGCATCCCCAGTGAACGTGTGTGCATGAGCAATGACTTTTTGAAATTATTACCTGAAGTTCTAGTAGAGACTGGCTCTCTACAATCTGCATCAGGCCTTAGTAGTTTTCGTGCTATTGCTGATGCATATGCTTTTTTCGTTCTACTATCGGCAATTGCGCAAGGTCTGGCTACTGTTCTAATTGTGCCGTTACGAATCCAGCATATGCAAAAAAAGCGACCTGCGGTTCTGCGCATTTTATTTGCCGTAATGTTTCTTAACGCTTTTCTGGCGACTAACGTCCAAATGGTGCTAGGATGCATACTATCTGTTTACAAGATTGAGATTCAAAATGCCACTGAACGCCCTGTGAGCTCAGCATTCATAATTTTAAATGTGGTAGCATTAGTTCTTTGCTACATCCAAACATACCCGGCTCTGCTCTACGCTGTGGAACGCCAACCCTCTTTTGACATTCCGACAACGGCTAAAAATGACTGCAACACTAGCATCTTTGTGTCACCCACTCGCTTGTCCTCTGCTACAACTGTTGTGTACGAGGCAGATATTGAGAAATCAAAGCAGGTTTTTGTTTCTATCAATTCCATTTCCTCCTACTCTAATACCTCTTCTATAGAGTCGCCGCCGCCAGCGCGGCATTTAACGCCTTCCATTACGATGGAATCTGCGCCAACACTAACATCTTCGTCCACGCTGCCATCGACCATCTAACAATCATGATTTCAATCCAATTTTTAGTAAAATAAATAAACATGCATATAACTACTTCTTGAACAAAACTTGCAAAAAGTACTCCTTTGTGTCCTTGTCGTAGTAGTCAAAGAACCGTCGCTGGTCAATTTCCTTTGCCTCAATCTTGAATCCGCATGTTTCATACGGCTCTGCTGCTACCAAAAGATATTGAAACCGCCGATCGTGTGGTAAATCTACTTTTTGCTCGAAAGCACTCATGAAACGGTAGCGCGGTACGACGTCGAGTCCAATTTCCGGGTACTCTAGCTGAAACAGTAGACCCTGTTGTTTCGTATTGGGGTCACGGATCTTTGTGATTTTATAACCAGGTCGGCCAATTTTGACGACATTTTTCTTAACGGCCACCGTATTGGCGCCGGATGCATCGAAGCTTCCAGTGCGCAGACGCTCGCGCTCGCGGTCCTGCGCAGCCCGCCGCGCAAGATTCATCTGATGCTTGCGGCCCTGAGTGTGCGAAAGATATGAACCATCAGTGACATGTGTTGTCAAACACAGCCGGCATTCGAAAAAACCAAGATGGTTTTTGAAGATATATGGGTCCTTGTCAATGTTGATCGTCTCGAGCGCCAACTGACGCAGTCGCTCGCGCCGGTGCGCGTTAGTTTCGCTAGAACCGGCAAGACCGCCACCTGATAAAAAAAAAGTGCCAAGTTAGAATTCAATCTCAAGATAAACACTTAAAAAAGCTCCTCATACCTCCTTTCTTTGAGCCTACTCTATTCTGATAATCCATTTGCTTTGTTCGTTTGTTGTTTGCGTCAAATGGTGTTTGAAGTGCCGATGGGAGAAGTTTTGCAAGATCTAACAACCCTAACCCAGTGCATTCATCTTTTTTTTTTTGTTTCTCCGTCTGCCACAACCGACTGCGCCGGCCATCGCCAACACCATTCACACTACCTTTCGCCATGTCATCTAGGAACAGGTTTGGCCGGTATCGGCGAACATCCTTTACGGCATCTACTACTGCAACAACTCAGGTAGTGGATGGCGGAGATATTCACAAATACCGTGAAGAGAAGCTGCTCACTGAATTGCATCCCGACCTGCTCATTCACGAGGATCTACCCGTATTCATAGACGCGTCCAACTCAACTCACACAGCTCAATCTGACTCTGACTCTGATGAGGTGATAGCCAAATCATGGAAGATTACGAGAAAACCCAAATTCAGCATATTCAAAGTTCCTGTGTGCGATCGCGACGCTGCGGTCATGCCTACTAAGGAACCGGTGTTTTCGCACCTGCCAGCGTCATACATCCCAGATCAACTAACCGACCATCTTTCCTCAATCGGGTACCATCACAACACGGGCAAGCTTGTAGGCAGTGATTTTGGATCATATCACCGTCATTTTGCAGACGACCATCACTTTAATGCATTTGTTCCTGATGAGGAAAACGACGGCAAAACCCAAAACGGTGCTCTGCCAGGGTTCAGTGAGTGTACGCGTGTGGAGTACGACATGGACAAAACTGACAATGAGTTTCTCAAATCATTCAACAAGCGAAGGCGGCATGGTTCACGGCAGCCAGCAGTGTCCAAGGAGGCATTTGAGACGACCATGACGCTTCTTGAGTTAGCGTGGTTCTGGGTCGAGCAACGCATGCCCCCGCGCACCAAATTCAAGGTTACAGACGAAATCCCAGACGCTGAAGACCAAAAGTGCGTTATCTGCGACGATGGCGAGTGCGATAATAATAACGTTATTGTGTTCTGTGACGGCTGTGACATTGCCGTGCACCAGGACTGCTACGGTGTTCCGTTTATCCCGGAGGGTCAATGGCTGTGCAAAGCGTGCCAGGCGTCACGGACAAAGCTAGTAGACTGTCTATTTTGTCCAAACCGCTCCGGTGTTTTTAAAAAGACTGAAACAGGTGAGTGGGTACATTTAATTTGTTCTATCTGGCTGCCAGAAGTGAGTATTCCAAACAACATTTTTGTTGAGCCGGTGACTGGTGTTGAAAATATTGATCGCAACCGCTGGCGGTTGACTTGCTATATCTGTAAGCAGAAGATGGGTGCATGCATTCAGTGCTCGAACAAGAAATGCTCGCAAGCTTATCATCCTACCTGCGGCCGCAAAGCTCGACTCTACATGAAAATGACAGCAGGCATCCATGGCGCACTTATGGACCAGTCCACAGTTATTTCCTTTTGTGACAGACACACACCGATTGACCACAAGCCAAAAGTCAGTGTGAAACAGACCGTAGCCCTGGCTAAAGCATACTACCGTCACTATGGTGCACAGGCTCTGATTAAAAATTCTACGACTAATAACAATGATTCACACAAAGGTCATAATTGTTCAGGAGAGCCTTTTAATGAGCATTGGAAAACTAAGCGCGGAATCACCTTAATTCCTGCATTCATCGCAGATCACATAGTCGCGGCACTTGCAAAGTTCGAAATCACTGAGTGTACGAAGTTTGTCAATGACATGTGCCGCTACTGGGTGCTCAAAAAAGAGCATCTTAAGGGAGCATACTTACTCAAGCGGCTACAGAATTGCGTGCCGCCAGAAAAATTTACATTGACAAGCGGATGCGGCACGCTACTTGACGAAGACCGAGCTAAGTTAGAGGTTCGTGCGGAAGAGCTAGAGGCGCAACTGCACTTTTTAACCCACTTAAGTTCGCAAGCAAAACGACTGCTTGAAGTTGAATCACGAAAGCTGGAAGTTGCAGAAGAACACGAGGCGCTTGTGATTGCCCAGCTATACCCGTTCATGGACGCAGTGCGGTTCATTTGGGCAAAAGTATGTGAGTTGGACCATAAGCTAGTACTCCATGCTAACAAAATTGAAAATACCGATGCTGCTCCAACTGTCAGCGACTCTACCATGCCTACTAATGAGCATGGAAGCAGCCACACAACAGCACACTCAACAACGTCTAAGAAAGTCAGCACAACTCTGACAGGCTCAGCTAGAGGCAAGGAGATTAGTAAAAAAATTGAATCATTCCAGTATTGTCGACTAGATGAGTTTAGCGCAGATGTCACCAGTCTATTTGAATCTCCGCACATTGCGCGGCATATGTATATTGGTTCGCATGCTGCAGCTGGTGCAAAAATAATCATTGGTCGACTCATTGAGCAGGCAGCGCTTGATTGCAAGCTCGAGACCGAACGCTACATGCCTGGGTTTCGCCTGCTGCTGCCGGACACACGGCCGCCGCTACAACAATCATCGATATCACCACAACCACGGCTTCAAGCCCGAACAGACCCGCAGATCCACTCTAACTTCAAAAGTGGGCCTTCTGTTGCACTTAAGGAATCTTTAAAACGGAAACACACAAAACAAAAGTCACAGAAAGACACCATACCGCGCAAAAAACGCAAAGAAAAGGAATGGACTGAGCAGCCGACGCAATTGCCAGAGAAGCGGTCATCACGGAAGCGTGAAAGCTTTAATTTCAAGGAGGCATCCCAGGATGAACTTCTAAACACTAGCGACAGCGAGATTATGTCGCAAGAATTTGATGAAGACGCATTTTGCTAGCTCTAAAGACAAAGCAAGCTCAAGCACGTCGAGAATTTTTTTTTTTCTCGTAACGATGAATGAATTTATGTAATACAGGATATACTATAAGTTATGAAAATTAATACGCCAACGCAGCAGTAGTTTTTGTTTTTCTTCTGCCGGGCAAAACACGAAACAAACGGAAGCAAAAAAAAAAGGCATCTGAGAGAAACAACGGGGGGAAAAAATAAAAGGCTCATCAGTCATGAACGTCAGGTTTTAAATTGTCTAGGCGCCACTAAGAAGATATCATCGGGCGTCGGCCTAGGCAGAGCCGCCGCTCGGTTGCGACGGTGCTCAAACACGGCCCAGTCGTTCTTGCAAGTCGTCTTCGAGGGTGTATGCAGGAAGGTACGAAACAACTCCCTTAGAACCTGTAACTTTAAGCGCAGGATTGGGCGTTGTGTTATCTGTTCCGCCCAATGACGTGTAGCCTTGATCGTACAACGGACAGTATTCAATCTTCGAATATCGGATGAACTGCAAGGAAAAGAAAGAAGGTTAGTCAAGTTGTTTAAGATCAATATCATTTTCTTTTACCGGTACTCAAAACGGTTTTAATAGCACATTTGAAATTCCACTTACTTCCCAAATATACTTTAGCTCCCAGTTTATTACAGGATGGATGCGCATAAAGTCGGGCCAGCCATGGTCGGTCTTTTGAAAAAACTGCAGCTTGTTACCGAAGGGGTCCGTCCGGCGGATTCCCACAAAAATGGCGCGCACATGCGGGCTTTCTAAAAGATACTCTGCTAGCGCATCTTTCATGCCTAGCTCGATTGTCGTGGTGCGCAATCCGTAGGTTTCGTTGCAGCTTGCCACAAAGGCATCAACCTCAGAAAAGGCGTTTGTACACTTGACGTAAACACTGGGAAGAGCAACTGCTGTTGCGAAATAGGCCGGGTCCACCTTTTGCTTCTCGGCAAGCCCTGCGAGCAGCAGCACAAGCAGCACAAGGCAGTCCTTTCCGCCGTTGAACGACAGTGCGAGTTCGTCAAATCTAAACGCATCTGTTAGATCGTGCCAGAACCAGAAGAAGAAAAAAAATTCCTCCAAGAAAACAATGCCGTCTATTTAACTATTACATACCTGAATCGATCAAGTGCCTCGCGAATTATATCTAGCGATTGCCGTGCGTGAGCCTTGCCTTCAGGCGATACATCTGCGGCGGCAAGATACTGCTGGACGAGGTTAGCGGCTTGCTTGCAGATGGCGATAAGAGTGTGATTTTGATTTTGCGTCATGCGTAGGCTATTTGTAAGTGTGACTAGAATATCTAAGGCGTCAATAATGTTTGGAAGAAAAGAAATCAATAAGAAGCATTCACTTCTGCCAGTATTTATAAGTATAAACGTTTAAGAGCGTGGTGGAGTCTGACACGATTCAACGGCGGAGAAAAAAAAAAAAAAAAAAAAAAAAAAAGTCGAGAGCCGAACCGATGATTAAACATTTCCCCATCTAGTATATTTCCGCAATTACTGCATGAGGCTAGTTCAGTTAAATTTTCTGTTTTGGGGTCACTATTTACACTACAAAAAAAGTTAGGACCCGGGAAGTCGCTCCGTCAATTTGAAATAACATGGAACACAAGGCCAACTCTTCCCGGGCAAGAATGATTATATACAATTATTAAAAATGCAAATGTAATGCTCATAATAATTTCGTATCTGCCGCAGCATCGTCCCGCGTCAGCAGCGAAAAGATGTCTTTCTGGCCAAATTGCACATTTTGCTTGACCAGAGACTTTGCAATTTTCAGTCGGTACACGTTCAGGTTGTTCAAGCGCTCTTCGTCTTCTTGACTCCATAGCGAAACACTGTTTGGCGATGCCTCGTTTTCAATTTTCAGTTGCGAGTAGTACGTGTTAACACTGCTTAGCACGTCAGATGTTACCGAGTCACCGTTAAGACCGTTGACATCAATCTCAGATACCAGTGTCTCGAGCTGATATAGGTCGCGGTAGGTCTCCCAGCGAATGCGTAGCGCTTCATTATACACATCGATATTGCACGCCGCAACGTAGAAATCAATACCCTGTTTTTTTGACAGCTCAAACAACGCCAGCGCTTGGTCCGGTGAGTTGAAGTTAGCCACCATCAGTTGCATACTCTTGACCAGCAGCAGAGGTAGCGTTCGCGACACTATAGGTGGCGTTGTTGCACTGACATGCAGCTGGGCCACGTCCTCGAGAGTGTTGAGCAAAATCTCGGGCTCGTTCTTTTTCTTGCTGCCCTTAGTGCTAGTGCGCTGTTGGGAGTAGGGCGTAATGACATGATCTAAATAGTAATCGAATAGCTCAATATCAGTCTCGATGGCTTCCATGTGCGAGTATACAGGTTCAAGCTTTTCTTCGAGAGCAGCCATGAACTCTGATCCGCGCGCGTAGTCCTTGCCGGAGTTCTTTTGCTGCGGCAAAAGCAACGAAGACATTGATAGCGGATACTTGCGGACGTCTTCTGTCGTCATTCCTAGTGAGATATCCTTCTCCTCAATGCTATTGGGGCTGTTGGGTACGAGAGTTTTCTCGAAAAACGCCTGCATGTTGTTCGACAAGGCCGGCTTGTTAGATGTAGTCTTGCTGGTGCCAGATGTCGAGCGCGCAAGAATACTGTCAAAAATTTGTGAAAAAATCTCTCGCTCCTTTTGCGTTGCCGCCACACCGGCAACACCCTGATTGTCTGCCATGCGCCGGCGCGGCCGGAACACGTTGTCAAGCTCTTTGCTAGATATTTCAGAGCCAGCCTCCGGAACAACAACCAAATCAATCTTATGCTTTAACAATGGCGCGTCTGGTCGACTCGAAGGGCGTGCGTAAAGATCGTCAAACTCGGTCTTGATCGAAAACTCGTCGTTGCCTTTATCAGAAGGCTCGTCAGCGGTGTTCTTGGTAAGAAAGTCCCATGACAAGTTGTCCTTAGTGTCATTACTGAGCGTGCGAGTGGTGCTTAAACTTCTGCAAACGCCTCTAGTGGTACTTGTCACAATATGCCTTAGCTGTAGCCTGTTCATTTTTTTCTTGTTTTTTTCGTACCGGTGTTCCTGATGTCGTCGGTCGCAGGTTGAAATTTCGCAGAGAAAAATTTTGGCTGAAAAAAAATATTACCCTTGCCCATCTCCCAGATCTATTCTTCTCATATCAATGATGTCGGTCGTTTGTGACATCAGGACCAGATCGCCATGACTGCTAACATCATACACCCATACGAGTGGAGTAAGGGTAACGAGACCGTGCAGAATTTTCTTGCTGTTGGCCCTGGCCGCGATGAGTTGATTCTTTACGAGTCTGTTTACGATTATAACCAAAAACAGTACTCACTTCAGAAGGCCTCATCTCGGCCTGAGTTGGAGTCTGTTCAGTGCTACAACTACTCTCCTTCAGAGAATGGTAAGTCATTCTATTCGTCTTAAGAAGTCATTGCTAATTGTCAGGCCTTGTTTGTGCTGGGCTGTTGTCTGGTTCTGCGCTCTTGTTTAATATCCGCAGCGAGGAGACTGCGATAAAGATTCGTCCAAAGCATTCGCGACCATGCAATGCTGTGTCTTTCAACTCCAACGGACTGCTTGCTATCGGCCTTGATAAGGTGCGCAGCGACAACTGCCTGCATATATGGGACATTGATCGTATCTCACAGACTGAAAACGAAGCCCCAAAAACTGCTACTTACTCGTTTCTTCCTAGTGATGTGATATCATCGCTTGCGTTTGTCCCCGAAATGCCTTCGTCGCTTATTTGCGGCAGCTACAAATTCCTGCGTGAGTTCGACTTGCGCGCCCAGACAACTTCTGTTCAACTAGCTACTAAGTATGTTCACGGCATTACCTTTGATCCTTTCAATCCATCAAATTTTTGTTCTCATGCAGAAGATGGCACCGTCTCTTTTTGGGACCGGCGACAAATACGCAACGGCGAACCTTTACTTGTGTTAAATCCGAATATTGATTCAACACGGACCAAAGGAGGCTTTCCATGCTTTCGTCTTTCATCTACACGCCGCGGTGAGTTTGGCATTCTTCAAGACGGTGACGCGATTAAGCGGTGGCAGAATGGATTTGTGCCGCCGCACCAAGGACCCAGCTACCCCAATCGGGCGGATAAGCTGCCGCAGGTTGACATGATCCCAGGCCAGCCCTTCACTATGAAACCTAATTGTATGTTTGTCTCATCAGTGACACAGTCATCGACACTTTTTGACCGGGTTGTTTCATTTGACTATGTTTTTGACATTAACAGCCCGTTGTCTATCAACTTCATTTGCATCAAACAGTCTGGTCAAGTTTTTCGCATGCCGGTCACTGAAAGCCCCAGTGCAGTTAAATTTGATCCTTTCAACGATGTTTCAACAGTAAATCCTGAAAACATTACATTTTTATCACCAAAGTTTGAAGTTTCTGCAAAACGGCGCAATTCAGAGTACTCACTTGCTTCAATTGATACTGAAGTAGACCCAGAGAATTTTGATAATTTTAATCTGGACATGCTCACTGATCCTTCCACGTTACTTGCTCATGATATTTCAGTTACCATCCGGCAACTTGCGCTGAAGGGTTACGGCATGGATGCTGAAAAAAACATGAAAGTCCTGTCTTCAATTACATGGCTTCCCCGGGCAGATAGCTTAAAATTTTCATGGCGCTGGCTCCAACTGGCAGGCAGGTCAGCAAACAATGGCTCTCTTAAATCAGGAAGTCTCGATCTTTCGTATCAGGGTGTTTGGGGCATCTGGAACTGTTATTACCACGCTCTTGATGAGCGCCACCGGCCCAGTGATTTTAGAAGGTCTGATTACCTCAACAGTCTAACCCAAATCTTTGAAGGATTCAAGCGGAAAATTTTTACAGCTTACGAATCACCAAGCATTATTAAGCAAAATTTACGGATACTGTGTTTACGTGTGGCTGGATGGAATTTTGAATTTGATCAGTTAGAGGAAAAATTACGTGAGTTGGAAGACGGGGGTGAGTTTGAAAAGGCAGCAGGATGGGCCGTTTTTCACAATGATATTCCACGTGCAGTGCGCGCTTTGTCAAATTCGAATAACGAACAACTTATCATGATGGCTACTGCAATTGCTGGATATCTAACAAATGGCAATGTTGATGGCAACAACACTTGGAAGGATTTGTGTCGAAAAATGGCTTCAGAGCTTGAAAGCCCGTATATGCAAGCAATTTTTTCCTATATTGCTGATCGAGAATGGCTGGATGTTCTTGATACCAGCCCGTTGCCATTGCATGAACGTTTGGGAATTGCTCTCCGATTTTTTGATGATGACAAGTTAACGCGTTATCTGCGGCACCTGGTTGAAAAAGTTACAGATTCAGGCGACCTAGACGGTATCATTCTCACGGGTGTCACGCCCCATGCAGTTCAATTACTCCAGGCTTACGTCGACAAGACCTGCGACGTTCAAACTGCATCACTCATTATTTCTTATGGCACTCCCAAGTATTTTGAGGACGAAACTACTTCACATTGGATTGACTGCTATCGCAATCTTCTCAACAGCTGGCGGTTGTTCAGCCAGCGAGCTCGCTTTGATGTAGCTCGGTCCAAGTACTCAAAGAATTCAAAGGGCGCTATTGCATGCAAGGTTCCGGCGCGTCAAGTGTATTTACAATGCACCAGCTGTAAAGCTAAGGTTGAACTTGGCACGCAGCTGCCAACGTCGCACTCTCGCAACGACCGACATTCAAATCACATTCGTGTGCAAGGTTCGGAATCGAACATACGATGCCCGCGATGCAACCACCCACTGCCGCGTTGCGCAATTTGCCTTTTACCGCTAGGATCACCGCTGCCAAAACAAAACCTTGAGTTCCTGTCAAAAGCAAGCGTTTCTGATCACTCAGCGTCGTCTGAGTCGCAAGTGGGTACTGGGAACCAAATGGTTGTCTCCCCAAAAAATATTCTTAGAACACTCCAGACCTCAGAACCCTCAGGTCGGGACAAGTGGTTTATTTTTTGTTTATCCTGTAATCACGGCATCCATGCTGGGCACCCACAAGAGTGGTTTGCGAAACACGATGTATGCCCAGTTCCAGACTGCGAATGCTACTGTAATCGTGCATCTTAGCAGTTTAAATTATTTTAGCTTTCTTTTTTATCATTAATGTTAATCCTTATCCATTGTACATGTACTAATGTATTTTACTTCTTTTTTGATGGAACATCCTGCAAGCCGTCGTCACTTTCCGAATCTGACAACTGAGCCGTAGAAGAACTGACTTTCTTTAGCGCAGGAATAGGTTCTTCCTCCTCTTCACTTTCAAATTCTTCCTCTGAGTCTGAAGAAGGAAGATCACCAGGTCTGCCAAACTCGACAGTTTTATTAGTATAAGCAACCTGCTCTTCCTCCTCATCACCGCTTTCGTATTCTTCCTCGGAGTCTGACGGTGGGAGTTCGCCTGGCTTTCCATGAGACTTGCTGCCAACAGCCCACATGCTACCGCCTTCCTCCTTTTGGCGGGCCTTTTCCTGTGCCTCACGCTCGAGCTCATCGAGCCAGGCCTGTTGCGCAGCCTGCACGGACTCTGAGTCGGAACATTGCTCGTAGATATCAAGCAGCTCAGAGTTGATCTCAAGGAACGATTGTCCCCAAGAAAAGTGCGACAGTGCCTCTTCAGCCCATTCGCGGTGGCCAACAATCGCAAAGCACGCGGCAAGAGCCTCCACACAGTTCAGTTTCCATGGCTTGCCGTAGTTGACAGTGTTGGCAGCAACAAGATATGGTACTAAAAGGTTATTAGCAAATGCGGCACTAGAATTTAGGTCGGGCTTACTTACAAAGTCTCTCGTTTTTGCCGCCAATCTTGTTAAAAGGGACTTCATCAAGACGAGCCCAAGAACACTCAACAACAGCAGCACCAAACTGCTCAACGATTTCGCGGTCATTTGGACAAACCACGCCGGTACCTTTTGGTCTTGTCAGCTTTCGTTAGCACAGATGGAAATTGTAAAAATGAAAAAAAAAAAAAAAAAAAAAATTTTAAAACTCACGAAATAACAACACCAGAAAACTTCTGGCCAACTCGCAACTCCTTGATTAGTCCAAGTCTGCTTAGTTTCTTACCACTACAGCGCTTGGGGTCGCACTGGTCAAAATCCTGAGACGAGTTAATAACCGGGGCTCATCAGACAGCACAGGAGGTTTTCTTCACTTACCCACATCGCCATGGTGACCGGGAAATTTATTTCAACATTCTTATGTTTCGTTTCGAAACGAGTGTTACTCTTTTTAGATACTGGTCTTTTGCCCATTGTTCCGCCGCGACTGTTTGAAGATGAAGAGTCGGATCATGGTTATTGATTGCGAAGTTTCTTTTTTTTTTTTCATTTATACATGATTATGTAATACTGCATCTCCCAATGTTCAACGTTTCGGCGTTTTCGCTTGCGAGAGACCCTTTGACACCTTTCAGTTCGTATTTTTTTTGGTGCTATCGCCATCTGATTACGCCCCTCGGTCTTAATACACGCACTGTTCTCACACAATTATAAACACATAGATGTACCACTCATCATGTCAGACTCACCGCCAATGACTTTACTAAATCCAATGCTACGTGCTCTTTTTCAGGCGCCCGATCCCGGTCCGTTACTGCGCACAATTCGCGTAAGCCTGCGAGACTCTAGCCGATTTCTGCTCATTGTGCCGCCTGCCCAACTCGTGTGGGCTTACGACACTGAATTGAAGCAGCCCTTTGCAGATGCATTTCTTACAGACGACTACATAGCTTCACATGTTGTTTTTATCCCCAACGACTACAGATCAAGTGACAAGTCCAAGCTTATGAGCACGTACAACTCAAAGAAGATTATACTAGCCCGCGGCTTTGTTCAAACTCACAGCGGGTTCAAGTCGTCTTATCATAGCGACATTGTTGCTGAATACATCATTCGACCTGGTGCATCATTTCTCTCTGACGACGCAGAGTTCCTGTGCTGTGAGGTGTCATACCCCCTGACAGGTGCCCCTGTATTCTACAACCTGGTCGACCAGCCTACCGACCCCATCAAACACCTCTTTTTCGATGGCGATATTCTAGATACTCCTGCACCTCTTGGTCTTGATGTTGCGAAAGTTAAGGACGATGTGAACAAAATGCGAGATTTCAAACTGTTACCCGTTGTTTATGGCCAAGAGCTGTCACGCCTCGATTACGAATTCACACTGCTAGTCAATCAATTTCACTGCGAGCACGTTAGCACAAAAGAGCATTTAATCAAGCTTTACAACGACACCATTGACACAGCAATTGCTAAGTTCCAGGCGTTGGGCTCTACCACCATAAATCGCATTGCCAGTGAGACTAGGCTTAGCGGCATGGATCTAGCAAACATGATCGGTATGCATATTGAGAGTCAACTCCATGCGGTTTTGTGGGAAAAAACACTTGAGTTATGTCAAGAAGAGGATACGCGACGGCTGGACAACTGCTGGAAAGTAAAAGACATTAGCATTGAGCAGGTCGGGATTCCGCTTACGTCGATAAGTACGCTGTTCGACTTGGATGAATTAGTTTCCGAAGCTGTTAAACTGTTTAGTTCAATTGGGTCTGTCAATGGCGTGCGTGCAAAAACCAAGGTGCTGCTGACCGTCATGCAGATTTTGAGCGGTGGCACGCCTGAGGCTGATCCTATGGAGGGCGAGGCTCTTCAGCGGGTGTCTAAGTGCTCGGTTCATTTCAATGCTGAACTTCAGCATGATCCAACGTATTCTGTTTTGAAAAGTAATATCAGTGCCGATGTTCTTTTGAGTCTGATGCTGCTGGTCGTCATCAGATCAAATATTCTCTGTGTTGCGTCTGTGTTTTGGTACATTCAAAACTTTTCTTTTGAAGACGTGAATCTTGGTCAACTAGGGTATGCTTTGTCAACGCTTGAAGCAGTCCTTTATCATTTGGACGAAAACTATGCAAGCATGGTAAGTCTTTCACAAGCCAATAGTAGGCTTTGGTTTAAGGTTAAGACTGGTGCAGATTTAAAAGAATACTTGTCTGTTCTGTCTGAAGACAGTAGTGACTATGAACCTTTGCTCCGGAGCAAGTCGCAGCAAGGTACAACGCTTTTGATGCATTATCTGCAATCTAAAAACTACGACACATTTGAGTATCTTCTTGGACTCAATGTATACAATGATAATTTTTTTATGGCTGACAGAGACGCAATTGGATCGACACTACTTATCACAGCACTTGAGACCGAAAATAAGGAACTCATCGACTTGGTGTATATGCGTATAGAAGGATTTGAGCCGTCTTTGAAAAAACGGTACATTTTGAGGCTCAACAATTGGAAGCGATCGGCCGGGCATTATATTTTCAACGCGCATTGGCTATTACCGAACATTGGCGCATACATCAATTGGGAGCAGCGTGACCACGCAGGGCAGACTCCTCTATTTACAGTGTGTCGGTGTTATGATCATACGAAGTATCAAGAACTGGTTTGCAATGCGTTTAAGTCGTGGGAGAATAACTTTCGATCTACACAAACGGGTAGGCCGCTTAGTTTGGCTTACCACATTGATCCCAAGGATAACAGTTTATTGCATGTTCTGAAAGATGTGGCCGGAATTAAGCAGCTGCTAAAATACGACATGGACACGAACTGGCCTAATGAGCAAGGCTATACACCTCTCATGTTTCACTCAAAGTTTTCGCGTGCTGAAACTGTTGAGGTTTTATTAGAAGACAAGCGCATGGATCTTTATTTTCAAAGCGACTATGGTGTGGGATCAATTGAGGTTGCGAGAGATGCGGAAACAGTAAAACTGCTAGAGCGTAAGTGATTACAATAATCTGTCTTAAAACGACTACTAACATTGATGATCAGGTTTCTATTTGTTAGACGAAAAACTTGAAAAAAATGATCAAACGATAGGAATTGTTCGTGCATCATTTTTTAAAGGCATTCTTTCTTTTGTTATATGTACAGGCAATCCGGCGGAAACAGGGTCCATAACATCTGTTAAACGCACTATAGACGATTTCCGCTTTTTAGAAGAGTGGCTTTCATATGAAAACCGCTACTCATGGGTGCCATCGCTTGCCCCCATGTTTAACCCCAAGTTTTTTCGCGGCAAAATTGTGTACCAGGTGTTTCATGACATTCAGGTCAAGCTCAACACATTCCTCAAGATTTTGTCTCTACATCCGACATTTGCTACGCATGAGCTTTTATGGGAGTTTCTACTTGTTCAAGATATTCGGCGTGATAGCATAATTGAACGGTGTAGACGCAAGCTCGAAAATTCACGCGAGTCGCAGCTAGAAAAGCAGTCTCACCAGCCCATTTTTACAAGTGCTGACGCACAGGTTGTTGAAGTGTTTTTTGATCATGCTCAAAATGAAATCGGTCAGCTCAGCCAAGCATCTCACAACGTGCATCGCGCTGTTGTGCGTCTAGCATGTAAGATCACCGACTACAATACGTCATATCGGATTCTAAGCGATATGGTAGGCAAGTTGCAACTGGTACGCGGCGACAAGTCTTTCAGCTACGGCCATGTAGAAAAGAAGCTCATGGTTTTGGCTGGGTTGCAGCCCCTCGACGTATATCAGGAGTTTGCAGCGTCGCTGTACTCAGTCTGTGCAACAGTTGACGACGTGATGAAGACAATCCACAGTCCTCTGGCAGCGATTGCGCAGCTGCGCGACCGCGAGGCGTTACTAGCATCTTCACGCGAGGCGCTGGAGCGGCTCACAAATAAGTCGGGCCCCGCATGGGCCAACGTCTTTTTTGAGGAGAAGAAGCGCAAAGAGGCCGAGGAGCTGCGGGACCGCATCTACATTGTGCAAACGGAGATTAACCGTATCAGCACCGACATTCGGGGCCAGCATGTCACGCTCGCGTCGGAGATTGGCGCCGTATACGGCGCGCACGAGCAGCTCATGTCACAGATGGTTGGCGCGTTTGTAGGTAAGATAGTGCAAAGCCACCGTGTGTCGCTCGAGCGGCTTGAGCGAATGAAAGCCGGACTGCAGAGTTCTAGGGGCCTGCGCGGCAGTTCAACTGAAAAAGATTAGTCAATCCGCGATTCGAAAATCATAAAAGCATCTAAACAAAAAGAAATCAATCATCACTATCATTTAATACAGTTACGTTAGTTTTTATTTATTTTTTATTTATTTTTTTAAACTTAGTTTTAGTGGTCATACCATCTGAACATGGCTAAAATGTATTGTGGTCTGCTTATTTCTTACCAGCACCTCCCATGAAGTTCTTGGCCATATCTTGAAGAGCAGGGTTGTTCATCATCTCAGAAAAGTTAGGTGTGTTGCCACTCTGCATGTTCTGAGCCATCTGAGCGATCTGGGGGTTGTTCATAAGCGAAGAGAGCGCACCAGGGTCGGACATCAAGTTCTGGGCCATCTGGGCGATCTGGGGGTTGTTCATGAGTGCGCTAAGGTCGGGGAAGCCACCGGCACCACCACCGAGGCCAGGGAAACCGGGAAAGCCACCCGCGCCAGCACCAGCACCGGTATCAGCAGACTTTGCAGTGGTCTCGACGGCTGCGGATTTGTCCTCGTTGCCAGCATCCAGTTGCTCCTCAACACGCTTCTTGGCGGTTTCGTAGCCGCGCTTCATGGCGTCAGAAGGAGCCTCACCCTCGCTGTCTAGACCCTTCTTGTAAGCATCCATAGACGCCTGCGCATCACCAAGCGCGTAGTGCGCCAGTCCCAGACGTGAGTAAGCCTTGGTGTAGGAGGGATCGATTTCAAGGGCCTTTTTGGCGTCAGCGACAGCTTTCTCGTGTTCGCGGTTGTTGGAGTAGGCAGCGGCACGGTTGGAGAGGTAAATGGCGTTATTAGGGTTGATGGCAAGCGCCTGAGTGTATTTGTCAACAGCCAGAGGGAAATCGCGCTGGGCAATAGCGCGGTTGCCCTCAAGCTTAAACTGCTCGGCCTTAGCCTTATCCTCGTCGGAGATGGTGTTTGCCGCCTTCGCAGGCTCAGCAGCGGGAGCAGCATCGGCCTTGCGGGCCTGCAGCTTCTTGAAAGCAGCAAAAATGCTAAGAAGGTCCTGGTTACCGTAAACCTTTTGCTTGTCGTCAAGGGAGATCTGGAAAACGTCAGTGAGGCATTCGATGGCGACCTCGACAGAGTCCTTATCGTCAGCACTAACAGTGCCGTCGGCAACAGCGGTGTTCAAGAAGTCGACAATGCCGAGGGCAAGATCCTTTTTAGTCTGGTCAGTGGACATTGTGGTGTTATAGGTTGATGTAAAGAGTCTGTTAAGATTTTAGAAGTAGGAAAAAAAAAAAAAAAAAAAAAAAAAAAAAAAAAAAAAGAGAGAGAGAGATCAAGGGAATAAATCTACAATGGCTTTTGGGGGTTTGAAAATCTCAACGGTAGGAGTTGCCAGCGAGACAGACAATGGAAGAAAAAAGAAGAAATATGGGTTTGACACGTGATAGTCACGTGTACGGTTTACAAGTTATTAGATTGCAACGTCGAAAGGGAAAAAAAAAAAAAAAAAAAAAAAAAAAAAAAAAAAAAAAAAAAAAAAAAAAAA
>JAKVQX010000309.1:0-21052 GCA_030463015.1 Geotrichum citri-aurantii
TTTAAAAAAAAAAAAAAAAAAAAAAAAAAAAAAAAAAAAAAACCAAAAAAACATGAGACTGCATTTGTTACATGAAAAGGTTTGAACAAAAGTAATACAAAATTTCCAAATGGCAATGACTTTTACTAAATTATCAACAAGTTTTTAACTGGCCATAGATAGATAGCAACTAGATTTTTTATTTTTACGTCAAAAAGTAACACATACAAAAACTTGATAACAAAAGATGTTCAAAGAGTAAATTATTAAAAATAATTTGGCTCTTTGAGATTCTTAGAGTAGTGTTCTCAACGCGCACAAGCGGTTTCTACGTTTGATGATGATGCTAAAACTCTTTACAACTTCAGTATTGGATAAAAAAATTTTGAACCGAAACACAGCGGTCAATAAATTAAGTTACTCACCCAGGCCTCCATTATCAGACCTAAAGCTTTTTGAAGTGTTGTATATCATCATGGCCTTAAAACATTATTTCAGATCATCATTTAAATTGTGAAAGGGTTGTCTAAATTCAAGACTAAAAGTACACGGACCTGATAAGTTCTAGAGTAATAAAATAACAGGTTTCACCAACAAATGGCTGGAATCTGTTTTCTTCAAATCACTACTTTTTTTCACAAGGGCATTGTGTTCAGTAGTGACTTTGCTAATGACGATTGAGTTTTCAAAATTCTAGAGCACAATAAGAAAACAAAAAACCATCAAAAAACAAGTTTATTAATGGTTTGAGAGGTTTTTTGGAAAGACGTTAGAACTTGTATTAAACTTTCACAAGTTCAAAATAAAAAAACAACGACAAGTAATCTCAACTCCATATCAAAACGTTTATAATTTTTAAATCCATTATACCAATATATAGCTTCCCTTCATCCATACTCAATTTATGTGTATATTTAGAAAACATTGAAAAAAATTTTGTTGTTGGCAAATGTTTGTAAATATGAATAAGTGGACATTATTCTTCCCGGATCTCAGTCAAATTGAAAACATCCAAATCGATCTAGATTGTACGCTTTACTTAAAATTCAGAAAAATTTCACACAATAGTTACGTTAGATAAGAAGTTATTTGGTTTTCAATAACTAAATAGTAAATTTTTGAGATTTTATTGACCCAAAAGTGACTGATTAGGTTATTGAATTTATACTAGGAAGGCCGGCTATAGTTAATAAAGGAAGAAAAAGATTGATATTATTAGTATTGAGTTCTTAAAATTTGGCTCTACAGAACTGAGTTTTGTACATTTCTTGGAATTGAAATGTAAAATTTAATGTCCTTTAAAATTTTTACTCAAAATTAAATTTTATGGCATTCCCCTCGAGGTGACTCCAGCTAAAGGTTTATGTTTTTCATAAAACAGGTTTTCATCACCAGTAAACTGAATAGACAGTTAGTCATTATATTGTTAAAATTTTAAATTAAAACCAAAAAAAATAAACTGAATGTGTTGAAAATAAGAATTTAATCTTTTGCTAAGGAGTCTGTGAATTTCTACCTTTTTCAAGGCACTAATTTTAACATAATGTCTAAAGACTAAAAAGTGAACCACAAAATGACAAAATCATTAACATGGTAGCTACAGAAAGATAAAACGGTACCCACCACAGGCAGGTATCTATTTTTTACTGCTTCGTTCAGAGGGAAAAAAAAAGAAGCAATCAGCGAGCTGATTACGCGCTACTAGCGGTGGAGGTTGCTCACCAGTAAAGCCATTTTAGATGCCATTTTAGATTTTAGACGCTGCACTAAAGTCCTGCTCATTTGTCATAATTTTTTTTTGTTGGACACCTACTGGGTGACCATTTTCCTTGGAAATAAATGTATCTAACTATTTTAAAATCAAACAGAGGGTTCGGAACGCAATTATGGATAAGTGCCATTACCATAAGTTTGAAAAAAAAATTCAAAATTTTAAACCAGCTGCATTTTTAATGATAAGAATTTAAGTCATGTTTTGTGGACCGTAAGCCTGCTCAAACATTTCTATATTGAAAACTTCAAAACGACTTGAGCATAATAATTAAAATCAGTTTGTTGACTTGAGCACTAAAACTCTCAAGGCCTTTATTGAAACACCCGTGGTGCCAGGCACACTATTATAAGAAATACAGTATTAAAAAAACAAGGCTGTCAAAAAAAAACTAATCCCATTAATTTTAGCTCTCAGGTTGCTTTCAATTCAATCTCCCACATTCTTGAGAGGGGGGTGGGTTGACTCTAGTGACGGTTTAGTACAATCCTTTAATTAGGAGAACCTTTGTTAATAAGTTCTGGATGGATTTTTTCTGGCCAGTCGTAGCCCTAAAATTCAAAATTCCCAAAAAAAAGCTGAACAATCAGTAAAAACTAAAAAATGTTGATGAATTGCGTTAAAATTTCTATTTAGAACATGACAGGTCTGTTACTCTATAAAGCCAAAAAAAAAAAAAAATACTATAATACAATGGCGATCACCCAAATAATCGAGTTATTCGCCCACCGGGTGCTGGCATTCTCTTTACCAGCTAAAAATCATTACCAGTGTTGACGGCGTTCCGGCTGTTTTTTCCAAAACGCAATTCCACAATACTCCAAGTCACTAAGTTCTGTCAACCACGCCTTGAATTGATCATCACTGATGTTTTCAGCGCGCGCAATATCCATTGCCCATTTGAGCCGCGCAGAGCTACCAGTACCGCTCTCACGGCCGCGGCGAATGATGCTGTTAACAACCGCAACCGCTAACTCGGGGCCCACAGGCTCGCCGCGGCCTCGCAGAATACGATGCACATTCGTCACGAGCTGGTTCGAAAGCGCTGCTGAGAGATTTGGCGATTCTGCAAAGCCACAGCCCATGCGACGGAGCACAGTAGCAGGTACTGGGCTTTGGTAACGCAACTTAAGCCACTCGTAAACCTCCCACGCAAGTTCCGGCGCATGTGTAGCAGCCCGCGTCATGAGATCAAAATACACAGACAAAGGCAGCTGGTGCTGTAGCGGCGCAGGAGTTGTAGCACTGAACAGCGCGTTTTTGGAAATAAGATTCGCAGCATTGAGAGAAACAAGATACTGGTTTCGAGCCACAAAGGCAGTAAAAACAATCTTAAGACTTAATTCATCGATTGATACAGCGTCGTCGCCAGCATTGATGATCTGCTCAAATTTAGTAACCATATCATCAGTTGATGTAAACGTTACATTAGTAATGCGATCTGCTCGCTTTTGCGAAAGAACTACCAGACCTATGACTATAAGCATGGCACAATCACGTGGAGGTACATCAGTCTTTAAAAGCTCAGCAAACCGAAGTACTGTCGCATAGCAAGTGAGAACACCAACAATGCCTTCAGCACTCACATTGGGCAATATGAAATAGTCCAGCTGGGTCATCATTGGCTGTGTTGCTACTGCAAGAGCTAAGGGCCGCTCCAATTCCGAAGGTAGTTTAGGATAAATAAGTTTAAGTGCATCAAGAACAGGTAGTAAAAGATTGGATGGAAATGGATTAAGTTCATCGTCAGGGGCTGGCGTAAACCCCCTGTCAATATTTCGTAGCCTCGTGAGATTACACTTGGAATTGCTACTCCACAGCGCTTGGGCTACCGCGGTTTGAAAAACCTTGCGAAGTAGCGCCTTTGATAACTTGACAAGTAGTGATATCACCATAGGCTTGTCAATGGAATGCGTTTTTAGCTCATGATTGTCGCCTTTTGAATGCTTGATTGTTTCTTCATTTGTGTCTCCTGTATGCTCATTGGCCGCCGAAATATTACAGCCTGGGGTTAAATGCTCATAAGATGCTAGATCTGCGGCGGTAGAATGCGCCTTCTCAGACAGGGAATTTTCCCATACTGGGTTTAAATGCTTGGTTGGCGCTCGCGTGCGCCAAAAAATGGTATAGACCACGCGTGTGATCAGTTCCACATCGTCAAGACGCCTGTTCACTGCGGAAAGTACACTGACAATCTCAACTGCAAGATGTGGATCATTAAACTCAAGTGCAAGTTTTAGAAACTCGATCAATGCTGCTCGTTTGTATCGCACGTTGCAAGAATTCTTCGGGCTGTGGGACTGGTTTTTCTTGAGATAGTCCGAAAAAACTTGCCACAGATGAAATAAATCCTGTTTGGAACACGCAAGCTTAGGTAAAGCTATTAAATCAATCTTGTGAAAGCGCAGAGATGTAGTTTTAAGGACATGGCATAAAAGGTTTAGTAAACTATTATGTTCAAAGCTTCTGGCTCCATTTTTGTTAACAATGTCGCGACTAAGATTTTGCAGAACGCCAGGCTTTGAAATGAACGGAATCGCAAGTTCTGAAAGATCTTCAGCACTTGCCTCTTGAACAATTGATGATTTGATTATTATGGTCCGCGTCACTAGACTTAGCGACTCGTCTTGCATATAAAGTATAAGTTTATCGTGAGATGCAAAAATTGGCGCGTCCTGGAGAAGTTCGAGCATCTCCGGGGTATTGCGCGCAGATGCAAGTTTGAGTTGTAATCTAACTTCTTTGAGTAAATTGTCAAAATTGACGCGCGGGTACCGCTCGCTTTCACGGAGGAGTTGACTGAGTTGAGCTGCCATGCTAGCATTATTTGCCCGCAGAAACAGGCTAACAAATTTGGCTATGACAAAGTCCGAGGAATCGATACCTTGATTACAAATGCGAGGGATCAGGCCGTCAGCAATTAGGGTTAAAGCGTCGTTCAGCGCCATATTTTCGATGATGATGGCAAGACATTCGAGGTATAGAGATGCAGAATATAGGGTGTATGCAAATTCAAGCACGCATTTGTCCGTCAGCGTACCCATGATAGGCTGATACATGAGAAGTAGAACCCGCGCGGGGACCTCTTTTGAGCGAATCAGCGAGAGCAGCCGGTCAGACGGATTGTTGATCGGAGCAATAAGATCGCGAAGATGCTGTGGAAGGTCGGTGGTTGTCTTGGTCAAACCATGCGTTATCGTAAAAACGGAGTTACGATTACCACGGATGCGCTCTATGTGGGGTGTATCAGATCCAAGAATATCTTTGGGAGCGAGCGCCGAGATGGCATTCTTGATGTGGTCGGCGAAAGAGGTAGATCGACAGGCTGAAACAGTAAACGCCCGACGTGGTAAGGCAACATAACGACAGCCTGAAAAAGAAACAGTCCAGGGCAATCTGCGGCGAGCAACTGTGTTCCAAGAATATGTCATCGAGAGCTGGCGCTTTTAGCCGTCATGAGCGGAAATCCGGAGGGCGGTTGGATAATAGGTAAACAGGAAGTCACCTTGATTTGCTTGGGAGTACTCCAGTAAAAGAAAAATCTAACCTTCATTACCCTGATGCTGGAAGCTGAAGAGGTCATGTGATATTATTTTACTTTTACAGCAGGATGTTACAGAAAAAAAAGTGCCAAAAAAGGCTTTATAACTTAAGTTAAACTCAAGTACTTAAATATAAGTCTTAAAGCTTATAAATGACTTTCCAAAGCGGTTTGCACAAATTTGTCCTAATTGATTCTAGAGTATAAAATCATGTTACTACATAAAATTTTTGATTTAAAATAAATTTTTATTTGTGTGGGAGCAGAAACAGTGAGGACTGTGATTGCTTAATGAAAAAAAAAAGAACAATTAAAGTAACACAAGTTTAGCAGTGAGCACTTGATATTTTTATCCTTCAAGTCGTCTATTTATTTTTATGACAATAAAAGCATTATGCAAACTCGGAAGATTTAACTGAGTTATTTCTAAACATGTCGATGAAAGATTTGTTTACTGTCCTCACATTAAAAAGACATAATTTCAATAAGTTGCACTTTAGATCCAAACAAAAACACCAAGTCTTGTAACCCAAGTTGGGGTTTAATTAACAAACTTGATCATTGATGATTGTTATTTTACTAGGCAATACCGATGGTAGAAGTAAAGTTCTAAAAAGCACTTAGGCAGCATATATGATTAAGCGTTCAAACAAATTGGGGTTGTTGAAAAATTGGCATTGTTGAAGCAAAAGTAGTGAAATAAAACAAATATGTTATTTTGTTATTAATTTTTAAATCAATTTGCAGTCATTCTAACTATTTAAAATTGTTATAGGGATAAAAATTTAAAAAATCTGAAAACTCGTGTTAAAACAATTGTGTTTTTCAAAATTATTATTAGATGTAAAAACAATATTAAATAAAACTACATTGATTTCGTGTTATTTCAAATTCCTTGCAATTGTATAGTTGGTTTGATTTAATTGTAAAAACTTGATATTGTGCAAGTATTAGATAAATATACCAAAAAAAAAAGCAAAAAATGTTAACGAGGGTTTGTGATGTGTAGAAAGGGTTTCGTATAGTTAGACTTATTAAAAAAATTGAGACAGAGTTTTATCAGTTGTTGAAGCTTAAAAAAGAAGAAGAAGAAAAAGAAGAAAAGAAGGAAAAACAACAAAAAAAAAAAAGAAATTTAGAAAAAAAAAAAAAAAGTCTTATTGTAACACATTGGGGTGAAAAACAAACAAAAACACAACCTTTTTAGCAGATTTCAACGGTTGGCAGTTACCAGCGAAACAGTTGCTTGTGTAGCTCGATACCAAAGAATTTAAAACTAATTTCTTTTAGATATATCTAGAACAAACAGATTGACCTTACGTACAATTAGTGTTCTAATTCTACCATATAGTCTGTTCAAGTCTGAATCTTTAAAAAAGAAACTATGCTACAGATGTTGAGTTTTTGAAAGAAAATGATTTACATCATACTGTACCTTCAACTTTAATTCACGATTATCAAAGTCTTTGATACCATAAAAAGGGCATATCGTACATGCGTTTTAAAACAAAATCACAATGTTTAAAGCACATGTCTTATTTGTTTTTGCAGCTTATAATTCTTATCTTCTTTGCCAGTCTAAAATCTCAAGAGAAACTCTGTGACAGGCCTTGAATCACCACTTAGACTCCATATCGGACCAACCTGATGAGTTTGTAGTAAATGAATTAAATTGAAATTGCATAAATAACTTTTTTGATAAAACCAAAAAAAAATTGGGGTTGTCAAGTTTTCCGTGATCCAACGGCTACGTCAACAACTGTTACACTTAAGTTACAGGTGCTTGATAGCTTTTTCGGGGTTTGTTAAAAAAAAATTTAATATTTTTTTTTGAGTTGAAAAAAAAGAATCAAAAGTGTAGGCCATTGAAAATAGACATTTATGATTGGTTGATTTTTACTGGTCCAAAAAAGGTGGTGGTAGTGAACAAAAGACCAATTAAAAATTGATCTCTAAAATAACCCTTACCTCAATAATAGCTTAAATGCCATTAAGTTATTCTAATCTTGTAGATTTTTCAATCAGGTGACAACAACTGTTAAAAAAACTAAAATTTTTGACTGGTTTATTTCTCAAGTCTCATAACCAGTTAGCCAACCAACCATCTGCGAAATATTTTGCCTTATTTCGACTGCTTTTCTTTCACCGCCAATTTTTTCACATTTTTTCTTCTTCTCTTTTTTCCCTTTTCCTCTCTTCCATCACCACATCTTCTTCACTATCCCTACAGTTAGACAACCCACAATGTCCGCTCTTCTCCGTCTCCGTGTTGCTACCGCCATTCCCCGCGTTGCTCTTGCTCGCCCCGCTGCCGCTGCTTTCACTAAGCGCGCTACTCTTGCTGCTCCCGCTCTTTTGAAGAACGTCCGTCAGTACTCTTCTCACGACGATGAGTCCTACGAGGAGTTCACCCAGAGGTAAGCAATATCGCAACTGCTTTCCAATCAAACCTAGACACATACAGTACTTTTTTGTCAGCTTACAGTTGCTCGAGAATGCTATTGTTGGGCGTCAAGTTGCATTTGATTTTTTTATTTTTGAGTTTTCATATCGGATGACTTTTTTTTTTTTTTTCGTTTTCCTTTTCATACTTTCCTATTGGTTCATGCCAGATCACCAAACACATACTAACCCACTTCTCATAGATTCAACAAGGAGTTCGAGGAGGCCTACGATCTTTACGAGGTCCAGAGAGTTCTCAACAACGTCTTTTCTTACGATTTGGTTCCCGCTCCCGAGACCCTCCTGAGAGCTCTCCAGGCTTGCCGCAGAGTCAACGACTACCCCACTGCCGTCAGAGTTTTCGAGGGCCTTAAGGTCAAGGTCGAGAACAAGCAGCAATACCAGCAATACCTCGACGAGCTCAAGGACGTTCGACAGGAGCTCGGTGTTGACCTTGCTGAGGACCTTCTCTAAGCATTTTACAAATAATTTACACAAGGAGGAAGCAAGTGGAATAAAGCAAACGCAGTCAACACTAATTGTCATTGAGAAATAAAAAAAAAAAATTCAAAGATTCTTATAGCATAATTTCGTGATTGTATGATAGTATGGGAAAGATAATAGTAAGTCGAATGAAGTGGGTCATGATGGGATTGCTGAGTCGCGCATTAGAAGCCGTCTTCGCTGTCGGACAAAATCCCCTTATTACTTGGCCGCGTATCGTTCTCGTAGTCATCCCGACCCTTATCGTTGTCTGCATACTTGTCAGCGGCGGCACTTTCGTTCTTTGCAACGGCCTCGCAAGCATCCACCCACTCGCAGTACACATCAATAGGCTCAGATAAGGCTGCAAACATCAAACGCGTTAGAGATAACAAAAAAAACAATCCCACACACACAGTTGCCTAGAACTGAAGTTGTTAAGATTTGTACTTACCGTTAATCGACGCCTGGAACGTCTGGCCACAAACTTTACATGTCAGAGAACCAATGCCCGTCTTCTTATCGAGCGTGCACGCCACTGAGTTCTCGTGGTTGCAGAACAAGCACGAGAACGTCGTGCTCAGCTTCTGCTGGATCTTCTTGACTGGCTTGGCCGAGGACTTGCGTTTACCCTAGACACCGCCGTTAGCATACTGCAATTAAACTAAAAACCTAGTCCACAGTTCTTCCAGTTCACACTAGTACCTACCATAGTGCTTGTTTCTTGTATTGTCGGACGTTACCGTTGTGATTTCTGTTAGTTGCTGCGTCAAAAGTTGGAGATGGAGCGAAGTTGCCGCTGAAAAAAAAAACAATAAAACAAACCAACCCCCGAACCAACCCTAGCCCACATTGGGAGTTTTTTTTTTTCACCCAAAAATTTTTATGAAAAAAAGTCTTCGATATATTATTTCTTCTTTTTCTGTTTTGCTAGATTATATTCATACTTCTGCAAGGATCCTGTAGTCACAAAAAAACGCACGTCCTCTTAATTCTGATATTATGACAACATCTTCTGATTCTACACCCCAGGGATTCACCCTTGCACAGACCACCAAGGCTGTGGCCGCGCTTGTTGCGCACGCTCAGCGCGCGGCTGCCGCAAAGCCCGACTTGCTGGCTGAGTTTGTCGACGGCGACGACTCCACCCCTCTTGAACCGCTCGATCTTGTGATATCCACCAAGAAGTACACCGCTACTAAAAAGAACATGAAGCCATTTGTGCTGCCGCTTAAATACAGCACGCGGCCAACGGGTGAGCGTGGCACCCTTTCGATCTGCATTTTCACAAAGGACCCTGAGAAGGAGTACGAGCAGGCGCTCGTCGAGACTACCAGCTCTAAGGAGACTTGTCTTGCTGCGCTGCAAGCTGAGGAGGATTCTTTGAAGAGTAAGGCTGCCGAGAAGAAGAAGGCTACCAAGGGCAAGAAGAAGGCGGCTTCTACTGAGGACGAAGACGAGGATGCTGTTGATTCCGAAGATACCATCCGTGCCGCCCAGGCGGAGACTGGCCTACCCTCGTTGGAAGAGCTTGCTTCTTCTATTCAGATTTCTCGCGTTGTGTCGCTGGCGTCGCTCCGCGGCGAGTACAAGCCCTACCAGGCTCGCCGCAAGCTCATCTCTGAGCACGATCTTTTCTTTGCTCAGGACTCTGTGCTTGATGCGCTGCCTGCCCTGCTCGGAAAGAGCTTTTACAAGTCTGCGCGGAACACGCCACAGGTTATCGCGCTGTCGCGCCGCACGCGCGCGCAGATTGAGGCTCAGCAGAAGATCCAGCTGAATCTGCTTAACGGCAAGGTCGCGACCGAAACTAAGGAAGAGATTAGCCTGCTGAAGACCCTGCAGCAGATTTACGCCTGCTACACTGGTGCTAGCTACGTTATTAGCCCTGGTAACCAGCTCAGTGTGCGCGTGGGTTCCACCCGCCTGACGCCTGAGCAGAACGCTGAAAACATTACCGCGGCTCTGTCTACGATCCTGGCTCAGGGTCGCGCTGTCGGCCCCGCCGGCTGGGCCAATATCCGTGGTCTCCACATCAAGACCCCCACTGGCCCTTCGCTCCCTGTCTACATTAACGAGGTGCCTTATGTTGACGCCGATGCCGACGTTGTCGAAGATGAAGAGCAGCTGCACGCGCAGAAGCGCGAGCGTGAAGCCGCCGCCAAGCAGGAGCGCAAGCGCAAGCTTGCCGAGCCCGAGCACATCGAGCAGCTGCTTGCCGAGGTTGTGGACGAGAAGGAGATCCAGGAGTACCGCGACGTGCAGGCCCGCGAACGTGCCGACAGAAAGAAGAACGCCAAGAAGGCCAAGCTGGTGCAGGCTGCGGAGGAACAGGAGGAGGCCGAGGGCTCCGACGAGAAGGAAACTGCCAACTAAGGCAGCCAGGTCTTCTGTCATTACTACAGGAAGGCTTTTTAGCGGGAGCAACGGCGTGCGTCGACCGTCAACGTACTGTCGTTTTTAATTAAAGTGCTACTGTAAAATTTAAGAAAAGTGAATAGATTTTGTTGTTTTTTTAATTTATTTTTTTTAACTTTTTTTTTTCGTTCCTGTTATTCATTGTGTAAAGACATTTTGAAAAAAAAAATCAATTTTTCTTTTGATGCCGTTAAACGTCAATAAGTTGCTCTTTGCGGTATCCTGGCCTGGCGTTGCCCTGTTCTTCTTGATATACCAACCTCGATTTAGAGATTTTCGTTGTACTCCAGTCAGATACGGGATCACTACGGGTGAATCGGAATAAAGTTGCCAATAATACAACTTGGACTAAAAATTAGAAGAAAAAAAAAAAGTTAGCAATTGCCCTGTTGAATCACAAGTTCCAACAACAAATGATGAAAAACAAACAAACAAATGAACAGTCATTGTGTAAACTTTCATTGCTGATCACTTGTGAAAGTTTCATTTTGACTTTTTGTTTTTGTTGAAATACTCACATATTGTAGCGATCGCGCTGAATTGTAAATGAAAAACAACACGCACGTCGCTTACGCCGGTCGCGCGTGCGCAGGTTACAACTCGTCAAAACCGCCTTCTGGCCCGAGTCAAACGCAATGTTGCCATATTTCTCCCAGTAATTGACTGCAGACTCTTCTGACATGAGTTCATAGATAGCAAGCTTGCCGTCTCTTAGATCGTCAACATTAACTTCTACCAGACCAGCAAACTCCTTGTTGCCGCGGTAAATCTCGCCCGTACGACGCCATAAACACGCGGGAATCGCCATACTCGTAAACACACGGTCATAATCAAGCAGCATGCGTTCGAACGCCTCTTCAACTAACACTAAATCAATATCCATCAGTGATTGCGCAATCGCGCGAAACGCAGGTCTGAAAACTGATAGCGGCTTGAGAATGCGCTGTTTCGAAGACTGATTCATGTAGTTGTCCATGTATTTTTGCAAACGAGCGTAGCCACGAGCATAATTAAACGGCTGTAACAGACCTGCCTCAACCTTAGCTCGGATGACTTGCTTAAGGCGCTCCTCAGGAGACACGTCCACAGACGGGTCAGCAGCTGTTAAGAAAAACTTATCACGAGCACTGTCTGACACCATCGGCTCAACCCTGCTACCAGGCGTAGCGCCTCCAATCGGCACCAAGCTATTACTTGTAATCGATTTATTAACAGCATTTGCGTCAAAAATTTCGCCGCCGGCACCGCCGCCCTGTTTGTGAAGGTCTGTGCCTGAGCCCTTGCGTGAAAGCCCTGGCGAAACATTGGCAGACAGCGGGCCAGCTGACGACAATCCTGAAGGCAGTCTATTTTGCAACAGCAAATCTGGATTTGCGTTAGGGTCTTCAATCATCGTCAAAAAGTCACCCAACGACGCAAACTCGCTATTAGCGTGCTCAGAGAAAAACAGATTTTGGTTAAACTCAGACGTGTGTGCAAGAATACTTTGATTACCAAGAGCACTCCAGTCATTGAACGGCGACCGATTGGCTAAGAGATTGAGATTCTCCGAGGACTTGCCGTTTACAGCCTTGTTTCCGCCAGCTGCCGACGATACACCTCCCATCACCTGTGGTGGATTCATAGGGCCCGAATGATGCACATCTCCAGCCGCTGAGACAGACTTGCTGTCACTTGGTTTGCGGTGGTCAACGAGTTCCTGAAACACCAACGACGAGCTGCCACGTCCGTAAATACTAGTTTGGGTTTGCGATGTCAACACCATAGCTGTAGCCTGGTGAGATGACGCTGGCCTGGGTTCAAGCGGATTACCGTCATTTCCATTACTATTATCGTTGTGAATATTACCGGCGCCCCAATCTGACGAAGGGGTAGTTGCACTGTCATCTGCACCAAGGGCGAGCGGCCCCGATGTGGAAATAAGTGCACCTCCTCTTGGCTGGCCCACGCCCTCCTCGGTCTTGATCTTACTAGCATCCTTCTTTTTAGGCTCATCCCGGCACAGATGCCCAATGTTACGTCGAATACACCGACTGCACGGACGGCCCTCGTCACAGGTCATATGCGACCGCCGGCAGTAAATGCACGCGTGGTCAACCTTCCGGCGTCGTGGCTTCTTGGTAGCAACGGGAGACACGCTTTCAGCAACCTCTTCAGAGCTAGACACAGGTAAAACTTGAGTTGCAGATGCTACTGTGACAGGCGCAGGTGATGCTTTGACCTTGTTGCCATCCACAAGCTCGCGTTGTGATGCGTTAGACATTCCCCGTTTCCTGCCGCGGCCTCGGCCTCTTGTGGGCGTCGGTTTGTACGTCATGCCCTCATCAACAGTCAGAGGAAGATTTCCCAAAGAGGTGCCGACACTGGTCCCCGAAGAAGCGGGGTCTGCAACAGGCAAGCCGGGTTTTGGCGGCTGCGGGGCCAAAGCCTTTCTGCCTAAATTAGGACTAGATGCAGAAATAATACTGGACGGCGCAGAAGCAATAGGAGTAGTCACAGGTGTAGAGTTAGAGGGCAAAAGCTGTTCCCTGTTTTCTAAAGACATAGCTATGCGGATTTTGTGGGTTTCAGGTGTAGCACGAGGCAGTTGACTTGACGCTCCATAAAGACGTCGAGGGTGTGATTCGTGGAGAAAACAATGGAATTGTAGACAAAAGTTTCACGACAATCAAAGAAAGCTGACCCAAAAAAAAAAGTAAAAAACCTGGAGTCGAAAATTCACACCCCGAAAGGTAATCTCCGAGTCAGCGTTATCAGTTGATTAGTAAATTTTACATAATCAATTTACACACAAAATTTAAAGTTAAAATATTTATGTAATAATAACGTAATCATTTGGTTTTGACATATTCTCACCTCTAAAAAAACCCCAATGCTCAGCTCAGTTTTTTTTTTTTTTTTTTTTTGTTCTTCATCATTGCAGCACAAAAAATGTCAGCTTTTCGTTCACTCTCTGGCCTTTTATTAAAGCCAGTAACTCCCAGATCTTCGGTTTTTGCGTCGTCTCTTGCACGGGGTACTCGCCCTGTGCGGAACTTTAGCTTTTCTAACCGCTTGCTGGCGACAGAATCTAAACAGGCCACTTCTAAGACTCCCCGTCTCCGGCTCACCAAGGAGGAGTACGCACAACTTGTTGAGCAGTCGCGGATAGAGCGTCAGCGCAAGGGTGTGCAAACATCTTGGTACTACTCCGCTAGTGTGATTATTGGATTTCTGACACTGTCATTTGCCTCCGTGCCCTTTTACCGCATTGTGTGCCAGCAGTCTGGCTTCATGGGCGCGCCGGTTACTGACTCGTCCAAGTTTACGCCCGAAAGGCTGGTCCCTGTCGAATACCACAAGCGTATTCGCATCTCTTTTAGCTCCAATACTTCCACATCTATGCCATGGAAGTTCACACCCCAGCAGCGCGAGGTCAGAGTTTTGCCCGGTGAAACTGCACTAGCGTTCTACAAGGCCAAGAACCCGACCGACCACGACATCATCGGTATGGCTACTTATAGTGTTGTGCCTGAAAAGGCTGCGCCGTACTTTAGCAAGATTCAATGCTTCTGCTTTGAGGAACAACGACTGGCGGCCGGCGAAGAGGTTGACATGCCTGTCTTTTTTTTCATTGATCCAGACTTTGTTAATGACCCGCTTATGAGAAACGTTGATGATATCATCCTAAACTACACCTTTTTTAGAGCCCGCTACGATGATGATGGTGTTCTGAAGCCTGTCACTGGCTCAGAAGCCATTGATCTCCAGCTTCAACAGGCTCCCGTCAAGAACATCCCCGCGCTTGATTAAACACATTTTGTCATCTATCTTGCTTTTCAAAAGTTTTGCTGTTGCTCTCTCTTTGTAAATATAAATTAAACTAAACTCATTTTAAAACTCATTTCTGCGAAAGTAGCTTTTGTGGGCTAAGCCAGAAATGTTTGCATCTTATATTGTTATTATAATCAGTTTCTTGTCTCATAACTAGTTAGAAGTCTTAAAGAAAAGACATTAATTTTAACAAACAAAAATTAACTCTGAATAAAAATAGAAGAGGTTTCTTTCTGGAAAAAAATAAAACAGTTGAGTTTTTAAGTTTTTTAGCACAAAGGTTTTTAGAGAAAAAAAGTTTTTACTGTTTTACCAGCTCTTGTGCTGTTTGACTAAAAACAAACTTGTGCGCGCAAGCTTTACTGGTCCCAAACGCCTGAGTTCATCCTGCCCATGAAGACAGATGCTGCTCTTTCAAGTTCAGATTCCAAATAAAGTTGGCGCCGATTGCAACGCGTCGATCTACTAGAAGCGAGCATGTTTAGCAACGTTACTGTTACTCCTTCTTGCTAACGTTCAATAAGCGACAAAACGTTAAAATTTAAAATTTAGTTAAATAGGGGTTTCGTCTAGAACGGCACGCGAAGTTCTGAATGTATTCAAATCTGGTTTTTTTTTCAATCGCAAAAGTATGTATGTTAAAAACGGCTCCAACAATAAACCAGGAAATGGCTTTATCGTGCTCTGCAAAATCAAAACTAGATTCAATGAATAGCGTTCAATTATAAGACTGCCCAATAGTTTTAGTTAAAAAATTTTAAAAAAAGAGACCGAGAAAAAGAACACGAAAACAACTAAATTTTTGCGTTGTAAACACCATTTTATTGAAAAAATTGATCTTTTTTTTTTGTAGGATGCTTATAATTATTATTATTTTATTACAAACATACCAAAAATCCTCCGTTTTTTCTTTCGAAATTTAATGTGATAGCTTCATACCTGAGTTTCAGTCTCAGGGATTTGCAGTCAAATCTATTCGCATCTCATATTTTTATTTTACTTACTTTTTGAAAATAAGATACCAGTTCAACAGCTTTAAAAAATTAAATAAATACACAAAAATACATGCAAAAATAGAAGGTTAGCCACCGTCTACTTATAACAAAGAGCCTTCATAAAATTTCAATTCCAAGTTTTCGGACCAAAAGTCTCGCCCTTTGGAACGGTGTAGTAGCCCTCGGATTTATAATCTCGAGTATTTTTCCAGACAGTGTTGCCCCACCAATCCAACTTAAAGCCAGGGTACGTCAAGCACAAAAAGATAAGTACAGTTGCAATTGCTACACCAGAGTCGAGACCGGCTGACAAAACGTAATTATACTGCGACCACCACGAGCGCCACCTCTTTTTAACTAAATAGTTAAACACAAAACCAACAACAGCAAATGATGCGTAGTTGACCCCGGTCGCCGGCGGGATGTTACCTGAGCCTGTGAAGAACACCGGAGCATTGAGTTTTCCATACCATTTTTGAGGGTTTCGCTTGTGAAGCGCGTAAGTGATAAACGGCACAATCATGCCAACAAGGAAAAAGTACAAGATAGGGTGATACATCTTACCTGATGAGAAAATCTTGCGTGGGCCAACGGCGCCCCATATAATGGATGAGTTGTAAATTGTGCGACCGCCAGCACAGATGAACCCGTCAAGCTGGTTGACGTCACAGACGCCTTTAATGTTTATTCGCATCCAGCGCTGGACGTATACACTGACAAGCGCTGCAAACACAGTGCAATATATCTGCATCCAGAACAGTAGTACAGGTGGAACCTTCATGTATTGAGCCAATTTCAAGTCACGCGAAAAATCGAGCCCATGCCGCATAGGGATGAATCCATACAATTTGACCATCAAATTGGCAATAGGTTTACCAGGAAAGAGATATCCACCAACCAGCTCTGTAACAATGTTGAGCCCCACATGCTGATTGGTAATGGCTTCTAGCAAGCCTTGTGGAAGAAAGTTGACAAGGGAAATAGCGACACTAAGAAATAATCCCCAAACTGGAAGCTGCGTGTCATATGTGCACACAAGAGCTATAGAAAGTACAAAAACTGTTAAGAACAACACGAAGTACCACCAGTCCGGGACCTCTTTGTAGTTTCGCATAAGTTTTCTGTGAATGTCCTCACCGCCATGAGAAGCATCCTTGAGTTTGGCTAAGATGTCATTACCATGGTACAACGCACAGTGAACGAAAACAGCTGTAACAGCCGCAAAGTTTAGTGCATAAGACATAGTGTAAGAAAAAGGTATAAGTAGCGGAGAATAATCTTCATATGCCGTCTGGTTGAACATCAAGTTGTCACTCAGCACTCTTGAAGCGTTATAGATATTGCCTGTATTGTCAAAAGTAGATGAAGACAGTAGTGGCAAGTATTTGGAATACCAAACGTTATTATAATAAAGAAGTGGCACGACAATCCAGAAAAAAATGACAACGGATGCAAACATATTGGCGGTAACCCAAAATGGTGTGGCTAACGGTGAAGTGCCAACCTGAGCAACTTGAGTCCAGTCAAATGTGATGGGTAAAATGCCCAATCCAGACTTGTACCCAAAAAGTCCATTCAAAACCTTGCTGTCAGGCCGGATCCAGCAGATAAATGTGAAATAGGATAGCCCAGTAAACAGAAAACCAGGAAGCCAGTACCATGCAAAAGAGAATGCCAAGACAATAGTAAAAAACCTGTAGCGAGAAATTGTCCAGCCATTTGCGTTGATTTTGCTTTTGCTATCGTGAATTGTATTGAAAAGTGTTGAAGATACCAGTGTCTCTGGCCAGATCATGGCACCAGGGTAAACAACCCACCGCCGCGTAAGTCCGGCAGCACCGTATCCTAGCATTTGCGATGTAATAACAAGAAGAATTTCATACAATATCGAATACTCTTGAGAGTAAAACTTAGTCTGGGTAATAAGCACAGTCATTGCATATGCGGAGGATGCTGTGAGTGAAACACAAATTGTAAGTATTGCGTGCTCTTTTACGCTGTATGGACCCGGATTTAAATCAAACCACGAGCGCCACGAAAGATTGTGCTCATGGCTGCTCACATTACGCTTTCGCAGCGGCTGGTAATCTGGTAGCGCCGTAAATGCCGTGCCAACAGGATAAGAAATAAGCTGCGCAACAATGAAGCCTATAGACATGGAAGGGTAGCGCAATGAGAAAAACTGGTTAACGCCAGCAAAAATTCCAACAAAAAAGGTCGTGAGAAACCAGGTACGCCAGTGGTTGACATTAATAGAAGGATCGTCTTTTATAGGTACGGCTGACCGCACTTCGGGGTAAATTGAGTTCTCCAGCTGCAAGCCATTTGCGTCAAACACGGCATCGTCATCTGAGCCTGAAGAAACAGACGAAGTTCGAATAGTGACTTCAGGGTATTTCTTATTATCTTCGCTGTTTTCGATATCGTTTGTTGATGATGCAAGTGTTTCTTCCTTTCCTTCAATAAAAATATCATTACCAGTGGCAATTGATCCGTAGTCCTGAATGATGCTTGAGCGTTCACTCAATAAGCCAGTTTTACTAGAACTGGATGGTAGCTTTAGCATTGTTTTAAGTATTTTTTCCAAATGTGCAGTTTTTGTCGACAAGGAAACTGAGCCTGGCGGTGTCTTCTCTAGCAATGCTGAAACTTAAAAACAAAAACAAATATTTTGAAAATAGGGGGAATCAGGTTCAAAAATGGAGCCCAGGGTACAAGTGTTTCTTATCCTTTTTTTCTTTTCTTGCTTTGTTCTAGGATTCGATAGAATTACAAATTTGCTTTCAACGCTTCTGTTATAAGTTTAAAGAAGTTAGAAAAAAATGAAGACGAAGAAAGAAAGAAAGAAAGAAGGGAAGCAAGCTAGACTTAAATAGTTGCTTGAACTATTTATCATGAAGACTTCATTTTCTTCTAAAGTTTACTTTTTTTCTTTTTTGAAGCTTCAGTTTATTGTCTGTTGATGATTTTGAATAAATGTGAGACCTTACAAAGATGTTTATTGCCCTGTTATGCTTATATGATCCTAAAATTACGCAATAGACCATGAAAAAAAGCTGAGTAAGCACTTAAGACTAGTGCTTTTTAAAAATAAATTGGAAAAGTCCAATAGTTTGGATTAATAAGACTAGGCTCTCGAACACCCTCGTAAAGGAGGAAAAAATAAACAGTTTATAATGCCAAAATTTTCTGACCAATATATTGATAAATAGTCTACAATTAAAGGAGTGGTCGTGAAATGTGTTTGTTGTCTTTTTGTCAAAAAAACTATTGAAAAAGTAAAAAAAAAATTTTTGATGATTTCTTTCATGGCAAAAACTATGTGAGTTAGGACTTGATTGAATATGAAGGTTTTTTTAAATTTGTAATCGCTTTTTACAAACCTAATGAACAACCACTGTAATTTGGAAAAAAAAAAAAAGAGAAAAATTACTATAGTTTTACAGTTCTCACGAAAGACGTTAACATTTAATAAGTACAATAGAAACGTTTATTTAATCATGTACTAAAGCAGTGTGAATCAGGATTCACGGAATTGAGTCCATTTGCATGGCTTTGAAGAGTTGATGTAACTAAAGTTTATCATACGTATATCAATATCACACTGAGGGGTTTTTTTCAGATCATCTTAATAGTTATGGTACCATTCAAGCCTCGTACTTAACTTATCTTATATTTAAGCATGAGTTTTGCTATCACGTTTAATGTTGCGACCTTTTAATGTAAAGGCAACAAACAAAATTTCGATCCTACTGTATATTCTTGTCTTGACTAAAGCAGATTTACTGGTAGTAAAATCCTTACATCAAAAATTACAATTACACATGTTTTGATAAAAGTTTGTTTGATGCTCTTACATCAAAAATTTACATGAATAAAAATATGATAATAAAATTTACAAAAAAGACAATAGTTCAAAAAACATCTGTCACTACGAAACTCTCTAAGAAGCGTTTCCAACGCGCGCAAGTGGATTGAGATGAAGAGTGGTATTGTCAAAACTTACCCAATTTTTTTTCTCATTCAGCCATTGAAATACCGTACAAAGTGCTTTTCAGCTTGTGTCGTGCCTTACGAGCTTTCTTCCTGCGGAAATACTTTGGCGGCTTTCATGGCAGTCGTTTACTCCTACACTTGTCATCATCAACACCATTCATTTGCTTGACTCTTTCAAACAGCTCTTTAAGGTTTTCTTCAGCCGGTTGGCTGCGGTTTGCAATTTTTCAATCAGGGTTTCTTGGTTTTACAGCTTGAATACCTCATTTTTTGGCGCATCAAATTTTGTTAGCACACGGGATCCTTTTTCTGTGTGCGATTAAGTGGAATAGACATTATTGACAGATCTTTACTTTCTAACTTTCTGTTTTCGGCTACCAATCATTAAAGTGAAAATTTACAAAGTTCAAGCTGTCAATTCTAAAAGAAAAAGTAATAAACTTGAGAGTAAAACAGTTGTCTGCCAAGTTTTTAGAATATAGATTATTGTCAAATTGAAGACCTGGCAACTGATACAGCCACATGTTTTGTTGTAACATATTTGGATGTTATTGTGTTCTTAAAACTTTTGAAAATGGCGGAAACCATAAGTCACAATACATTTCACAGTGTGATCTAACCCGCTTATCCATTTTGCAATGAATTTGGTTATCAACAGTATAATATACGCTAACAACTTGTTCGGTTTAGAATCTGGGACAGTGTCTTGTTGTTTCATGATCTTTTTAACAAACTTTGGGAGATTGCGGTTAGGATGTGTGACGCACTTTTCACACTCCATTTTATAATTTGAATGCCAACGGTTTTAAGAATCATAGTTAACAGTTGAACACCATTTAAAACTAGTGAAAATGATTAATATGTTCAAGAGTTGAAACTTGTAGATTGTGAATGCCTTTTGTAGTCCTTATCCATTTAAAGAGAGAATTTTGATAACAAACAACGCACAAGTTCAAACCGATTGTAATCAACACATCCAGTTGAGTAGAATTGATTTGCGGGTTTAATCTTTCTTGACTGGATAATGTTTTCAGAAAAAAAAAGGCTTGCTTCTAAGGATGTGCAACCCAGTTTAGTACTTTTCTAGTTTATTTTGATGTATGGCACCAATTTAATAAAGAAGTTTTTTCAATTTATTGAAAACATTTATATTCAGTTTTGTAATTTACATACAAATTCATGCATTTGTGTCGGATATTTCAAAATTTAGGTTTTAGAACCTTTTTTCTGTATCACTCTATGCCTTCGAAGTAAAATGAAATGTTTGTGGTGACTGGCGCAACCCCGCTAAATAGACCAACTCTTATTCTATTCCCGTTCCTGTTGTAGGTTATAAATTACTTTAAAACTATTTGTAAAAACAAAACTGATTTGATATAGATGTATTGACACTGTGTTTTGTACCGTAGACAAAATTCATGCTCTATCAATCAAGTTCAAGAAGACCAGATACAGCAAGCAGATAAAAGATGCAACAATTGTGTAAAACAGTTGTGTACAAAAAACTGTATAAGTCAAACGACCCAATCTTGGGTCAGCTAGAACTTGGACATATCTCTACACACCATCTCACGACTGAGTGAATCACAAACATTCTTTATTTTTCAACCACAA
>JAKVQX010000030.1:0-49161 GCA_030463015.1 Geotrichum citri-aurantii
GATCTAGTTCAGAGTTAGCTCTCGTTCTTGAAGGTTACTTTCCAGACCTTGTGTCTGCTTTAGTACTCACTCGCTAATGACTGATTCGCTCGTAATCCTGCGACTGGTTCAGTCTCCGCGAAATAGTTGGTGTAGATAAGCTTCGGTTTCCAGAGGGCTATCGTGTTCAGTAGCCGTCCTAAGTGTATCTGTTGCGAGTCCGCTTCTTGCCACTACCTTAATTAGAGAATGGTTTAGGAGTGTGTGTATCCATTTGGGGGAGACGAACTCCCTTTCCGTTTCCTGCTCCTCATTCACTTCCGGGTAATGGCACTGCTAAGTGATCTCATTGGCAACTCTACCTACTTGCTTATTACGTAAATTAGGTTAAGGCACCACTAGAGACTTGCCCAATTGTGTTCTGCCTTGGGGTTCGAACCCATTGGGTTGTATGTTACGCGACCTGGGTTCTAAGCCAGGTTGCCGTGACAAAATACTACAAAAATAGGTATAAACTTGTCAATAACCTTTTTTTGCCAAATCACATCTACTGTACGTATATTCTCTCGGGTTAAACTCGAGTACTAAATGGCTGGGGCAATCAGCCATTACCAAAAAAAAAAAAAAAAAAAGTTTACTTCAAGACTGGAAAAACTGCCACTTTGGCAAGCCCAGTTGACTGATACAGACTGATAAGAAAAAAAAAAACGTATTTAACTCCTTATAGTATTATGGAAATTTCGACCCTTTTTATTTGGATTGATAATGTGTATTTTGTTTATTTAAGTGTAATTACTTTTTGTTTATGCTGGAACTACTTTTAGAGGGGGGGTATTTCGCTTTGCTAATCAATAAGCTTGACAAGATCAATTAGGCGCTCTCGTAGATCATCAGTTTTATTTCCATCCTCATCACTATTATCGTCACCAATTGGTTGCTGCTGCTGCTGACGGCAGGCTAGCCGGCGCAGCGCAACCTCGCGCTCAAGCTCACGCGACTTGCGTGCAGCTGCAGTCAGCACGGGGTCTGGCAGTCGCGCCAGCCGCGCAACGTTCAGGCCGTACGAGCGGTGCGCAAGGCCCGGCTCGACCGTGTATAGAAACGTAACCTTGCTCCCAGCAGACTTGTCAGCGCCAGGCTCCTCCAGAAACCCCATATGGTAGTTGCGCACTACTGCCGAGGCTGCGGCTGTCGTTGGGTTTGTTCCTGGGGCGGGCTCGTACTGTTTGGCAATATCTTGAAAGTGGGTGACAAAGATGGTTAGTGCACGCGCGTCACGAACAAAATGCTCAAGCACAGCGTGTCCGATAGCGACACCATCCATTGTCCCCGTACCACGGCCGACTTCATCGAGCAGTACAAGGGAGCGCGGAGTCGCGCGCCGCATAATGTCAGCCACCTCCTTGAGCTCCACCATGAACGTCGATTCGCCGGCCATAAGGTTGTCATGCGCACCCATACGCGTGTGTACCGCGTCCAAAAGTCCCAGTCGAGCATGCGCCGCAGGCACGTGGCTGCCAACCTGCGCCATCACGCACGCCAGCGCTACGGCCCGCACGTACGACGACTTGCCGCCCATGTTCGGGCCCGTCAGCACAATTGCGCGTGTTCCCTCGCTGCCGTCAAGACCTCTTGCCGCCGACAGGCTGCAGTCGTTAGCCACGTAGCGGTCGAGGAGTTGCTGCTCCGCCATCGGGTGCCGTAGTCCCTCCAACTCAACTCGCGGCGCGTCCACAAATTCTGGGCGCACGTAGTGCGGCTGGCTTGACACCGCCGCCAGTGCCATCAAACAGTCCAGCTCGGCTACTGCACGCACCACCGCCCGGAATGCCAAGTAGTGAGCGTTTGCACCCGCTAAAAACCGCTGGTACGCAGCATTGCACTCCACTGTCAACTGTTCGCGCGCACGGTCGAGCTCCCGCACCAGCTGCGCCGTCTCCGGCGTACGAAACCGCGACTTAGTCCGGTACTGACTGATCTTGGTCCACGTCAGTGGCACTCGGGCCAGATCTCGTTTGTCGACCTCGAGCAGATATGGAATCCCCATATGTGTCATGTAAGCTAGCTTGGGCATTCCAGTGGCCGCGCGGATTGCCTCCAATTCTACTGCAAGCGCATCCTCGGCAGAAATGATGTCAACCTTGGCCGCCTCGATAGACTCGTATAGACCTGGCACAAAAAACTGGGTTTTGTCATTGTCTTGCGCGCCCTGTTCGGAGATTTCGGCCAGCAGCGCCTCAGTCGGTTCCAGGGCCTCTGCTAGCTGGGAAAACAGCGCACTCAGTACTTCACTTTTAAACAGTGCTGGTTGTTGACTGCTAGCTGGATCTATGCACTGCCCAACCTGCCGCAATTTGACCAGCAGATAATACAAGTCACGCGGGCCACAGCGGCCAAAGTAGACCTTGGCCAAGTCGCGCTCCAAGTCTCGCATGCTCCGCATTGCCGCCAACACCCGCTCGACAGGCTTTCCAAATCCAGTCATCAACTCTTGTACCGCGTGCGCGCGAAGTTCAAGCTGCTCACGGTCTACTAGAGGCGCGCCAATCCACTTGCGCAACAGTCGGCTCCCAAACGGAGTGCGCGTGTGGTCCATTAACCAAAACAAACTTCCAGTTGGCTTAAAGTCCGTCTGGTTGCAAAATAGCTCCAGGCTAGTGATCGTGTTTGCGTGCAGAAACATGGCGGTCGCGCTGCGAAACGGCTTAAAATGCGTTGTCAAATCAAACACAGACTCGAGTCGAAACGGCCGCAAATAAGAAATTAACTGCGACAAGCACAATTTCACAGGCGCTGGCAACTGCATTGTAATGAAATCTAGGCGCTGCTGCGCCGCATCACTCTCGGCAGATCCGCGGTAGTGCGAATTCAAGAACGTGTCAGTGTCAAGCTCGTTCATAGCAGACACAGATTCAACCCTCGCTTGCGCACCAGCTGCTGTTGCCAGCTTGAGCACAAGCTTTCGCAGCGCCGCACTGACCTCACCGACAAACAGGACTTCACAAGGCTGTAAATGCAGCACGCGGGTTTCGAGCTCCGTCAACATTGCTGTGTCCTCAAAGTTGTCGTACACCACGTCGCCCGTAGTTGGCTCCACCGCTACAATACCAATGTGCCGGGCAGTAGTGTTACCATTCCCGCCGCCTGGATGCTCGGTCACTGCCATGATGTACGCGCTTTTACCACGCTCCTCATCAATTAAACCTACGGTTGTCGTACTTGCCGGACCCAAATCGTCAATCATAGTACCCTTTGAATAAAGATGGGTCAGCTTTCGTACGAACGGGCCACTTTTGTTGTCACCCGCAGACTTGAGCGCGGCGGTCTCCACCTGGCGAACCACACCAACCTTGAACCCATATTCAACCAGCTTTTTAACACGGTACATAAGCACAGCAGTCGGGAAACTACACGTGGCAAACTTGGCATATTGCTGGTCGATGTGATCTGTAGGGTCTGCGTGGTTTAGTTTTCCCGGCACGAGGAAGTTTGACAGTACACGCGATGCGGTCTGAGCGTCACGCCCAAAAAAACGGTACTTGTAGCCAACTTCAATGGCAAGTAGTACATCCGGATTTGCAAGTTTAAGATCAACAAACTGTTGGTCAAGCGGCGTCAACTTTGCAACTTTCTTTTTTGAGGCGGTAGCAGACGCTTTAGACCGTGCAAAGCGCTTCGTAAGCCCTGATTCAGCGCTTTCCTCATCTTCCTCTTCACCAATACCGCCGTCATCACCAAGATTCTCAATTGGATCAGCATTTTCATTGGTCATCTCTTGTCGCAGCGCAGGATCATAGCGTCCGCGCTTGATTGCCTCGATGCTGCCGGGACGACCTAGCTTTTTGACAAATTTTTCATGGCGCTCTCGCGCAACGGCCTCCTCATCGGGTGTCGACAGGCTATTCGTCGTACTGGCGCGAGGCACCGACTCTGGAAGCGGCGATGTCCGGTAATTATACTTCAGTCTACGCTGCGCTGACAGCAGGGACTGATTCGAGGGTTTCTTTTTGGAAGCCGCCGTTGTTGTAGGCGTGCTTTCGGACTTTCGTTTTAGCTTGCTGCTAGGACCTGAGCTAACACGAGAGTTTGCATTAGCAGTCTTGGAAATGCTAGACAGAGGTTGTGAAATTTCTCCAGCAGATCCGTTACTGCTGGCAGGCGTCTTTTTTTTGAAAAATGACGATAACGTAAGTTGTTCGCCTGCCATAATTACTGCGATTGGTGCTGTTAAACAAGCGTGGTTACTCTCTTTTTTGGAAATCTAGATGAAAAAAAAGGATTTGTGATGGAAATTACGCGACTTGGTTTTTCTACTTCCATCTAAAATAATTTCCCTTTTTTATTTCTCGGTAAAAACACACGAAACTGTATTCAACAAACACTCTGCACCGCTGACCATTAAGGCATACAACAATACACTAAGAAGCACGAAAGTAGTCATGTATGGAGATCTTGCCAGCAAACTGATTCAAGACTCACGTCGTACGCTAAATCTTGAGCATCTTCCAGCATATCAGGATGAACTTGTCGCCGCTGTTCTGCGCGAAACCCTTGATCTCAACAAAGACTATCAGGAACTTGCACTCGAATATCGCGAGATGATGAACGTGCAATCGCAACTGCCGCTTTCGGAGCAGTTACCGGAAGACCAGCAGGAGTATCGTCAGACAGCGTGCGCACTGATGGTTATGCACTTGTCTATGGCCCGTAATAAGCGGTGTTTGATGGCGTACGAGAAAATGCGAGCCGACCATCTCGATCGGATGGCATGGGACGATGTTGACTACCTAGACCCGGCAAACACATACAACCTGAGCGCCGCAGAGCAGGAATATCTCAAACAGTATATGGATCTCGTTGTGGACTACAAAGGCGTGTGGACCGATGTTGATTTGACGGGCAGTTTAGAGCCGCCCAAGGACCTGTTCATAGACGTGCGCGTGCTTCGTGACGCGGGCGAGATTCAAACCGAGTACGGCGTATTCAACTTAACTAAGGGCAGTCAATATTATGTCCGCCAGGCGGATGTGCAGCGGCTCATTCAGCAAGGCTATCTGGTAAAGTTGTAATGAGTTGAATGCTGGCTCACTGATGGTATCTAAATTGCCATTTATGCTCAACATTGTAAAACGAATTTTCTGTTGGACCTTGCTGTTCAACAAAACGTCCCAGCACTATGTATAAGCTGATTATTTATTCTTTTTTTTTTTTTTCGGTTTCTTTTTCCTTTTAATCATCTTCATTCCTACTGTTTTTTCTTTTGATTTTTTGTTTTATCTTTTATTTCGACTCTGTTTAGCTCAATTTCAATATGGGAGCCTCGCAATCCAAATCTGCTGACGACACTCAGTTTACTAACGCCGACGCTGCAGCATTTGACGGTCTCTGTCTTGCACCCCGCCCTAAAGGTCTTCCTGCGCCGACCCCTGACTCTAAGACAAAGCTGCATCAGCTGTTTCGAGCAAATCATCAGTTTTTTGCAACTCTGTATAATACTCGCAAGTTTCACAATCATACTGTGCACGCACTCGGGTCAGCCTACTTTCTTGGTGCCACTCCCGAGATACTTTATGATTTGTACGAGCAAAACACCGAACCGCTCGATCGCTGGGAAGAGGACTCGCCTGCAGAGGTTACTGACGATGACTGGTTTGAATTGCTTGGAGACAAACGCTACGAACGCGGCTTTCAAGATTATTTTCAAGAGAAGATTACTGACAACAAGACATATAACTGGAAGGAGGTCTTCTCAGAGTTTATCTACGATGAACGTGCACCTGGCGCAATTGTGCAATCCCTTTTTGGCGGTTTGTTGCATCCTTTGATTCACCTAGGTTACGCAGCAGAGTTTGATGACTGGGAGCTAGCGTCTGAAGCACTGACTCTTACCGCTACAGGATTTCAGAACTACAACTTTGATCTGCTCAACGTTGTGGGCTTTAGTAAACCCTCGCCAGGTTCTGAGCGTGTTCTGGATTTGCTTGCAGCTATTCGCGCTGACCCCGCATTTGATGGTCACGTTTCATCTAAGCCTGGTCAGTTGGACAGTAATAGTATTGAAAGTCTTGTTAAGAGCCACAGTGAAGAGATCACTAGATATGTTAACCGCTTTGCCGTGGGAAAAACCCCCGATGCGCTCACCGAAAACCTTACAGAATTGCTTGTCACAGCAAGTTTACTGCTGGTTGCCACTCACCGCGACCTTTCCCTTACTGATTTAGAGCTTCGCCTTCCCAAGTACGATTTTTTCCTTCTGCATTTGTTCACGGCAACGCATGCTACGTTAGAAATTTTCTTGAATCCAGTGACGGCAGAATTGTTTACGGTTGAGCTAAAATTTCTAATTGTACAGAAACTATGGATTATGTTCATTCTCATTTATATTGCTCAGAAACGACCCTCAGTCGTGGTGAAACGAGTAACGGATCCTGCGAACCCAGATGTGCTACCAGACACAGACGACGCCGACCGTGTGTGGGCTAAGATCTACAACATCTTGTTTGAGAAGCCAGAGCGGTATGACTCGCACGTCCTCAAATCTGCTCGCGGGCTTTTGTTTGTGAGCAGATACGTAACGGCAGGTCAGCGAGCACGCTACGGCGTACCTGAGGTAGTAAAAGATGTTGATTTTTTTACTGTTGCTGCATATATTTTCGTGTTTAGCATGCGCAATCAGCGATTTGTTGGCTATGTGCACAGCAAAGAGACTTTGGACATCAAGTCTTGATCAGTTACAGACAATTACGTAAGGTAAGATATACGTACTAATTAAGTTAATCTTTGAATTGAAAATACGAAAATTATATGAAAAATGCTGGTAACAATATATTATGTGGGGTAATGCAAAAGAATAAATGCCTAAAAGTGTTAAAAAGGCTGGGTGGGCAAGCCTGTTACTAGTTCTTACCGGTTCCATGTGTTTACAATGTGCTCGACAAAACCAGCTGTGCCGGATATCCATCCGATGTCAATGAGACTTTGTAGATGCTTTTTAATTAAGTCTCGTTGGTCTTGACGGTAGATATACTTGGCCACGACAGCAAGGCACCACGCGGAACACATATTAAGTGAGCCTGTAGCTCCGTTTGTAAGAACTATACCACAGAGCCGGATTGCATGGTAGCTGCACTGCATGGTATCTAAATGGCTACTGCTGATATTGTGCTCCGCCAGTTGCGGTAGCATTCTTGCTTCGATAAGCTCAATCATAGTCAAGTGGTAAATAATGTGCCCAATTGCGCAGACCTCCAGAGGAAAAAAGATTTCTGGAAATGGGTTCAGTTGCTCAAAATCGTACAGTGACCGCATGGCTGTTGGGAGCTCGGTGTACCACTGTTGCACATCTCGACTGATCTCCAAAAGTGCGAGTTTTTGCTGTGACAAAGTTTCTTGCTGATTCTTTTGCTGCTGTTTAAGTTGCTCCTGCTGAATGTTCAAGTGCGACATAGTTTGCGCAGATGCTCCAGGATGCGAAGCTTTGAGTACAGATTGGAGCTGCAGTGCCAATTTCATGATGCGGCTAAGACCTACAAATGATGATATCTCATGCTGCGCTGCGCCCGGCTTTTGAGCAGTGCTTGAAAGCGACGCAAAAGATTGAAATTGTTTTGTTTCAAAAAGATTCGTGTCAATTACTGGCGGAATTTTGAGCAGCCACGATAGGTTAAAGTCTAAATGTAAAGCCCATGTATAACAAGCGTCTATGATTGCCGAAGGTTTATCTGGTGTCGCAAAAGGTGAAGAAGATAAAACAGGTACCGCTTTAATTTGGCTCTGATATTCCTTGAATAAATGCTGTAAACCCATGAGAGGAGTCTGTGACGCGTTTGACACTCCATTTGTAAATTCAAAAAGTGTGACTAGCAGAGACGCAGAAATTACCACTTCGAATGTACTGCCCGTTGGTGTTACTCGATTTTTTTGCTTCTTCTCGGTACTCTTAGCAGTAAGGTTTATCAGTTCAGCCACCAAAAGCCGATTGGCATCTGCTAAGTATTGCTCTGAATCAGCTAAGCATACCCGGCGTTTTGCCATCTCCTCTGGTGCTTGCAATTGGTTCGATTGGAATTTGGCGCCACACGCCATGACAGCATTATGTAGCAGCGGATTTGTGAGTGCGATGGTCGGTATAATCCGTCTAAACACAGGCACGGTCACGATATTGTCTAATACAGGGCCAACTAGTGTCGTAAACATATTGAAGTAGCACAACATTTTAGGGTCTGTTTGAAACGATGTAGAAAGCGAAGGAAACGACCTAAAAGCGTTTTCATGGTCTACATTTGAAAAAATGTTCTCCTGCTGCTCTGTCTCAGTGTTATGCCAGCTGTTGCGGCGCAAAGACGACTCAAAGATAGGTGGACTCATGCTACTAGCATCTCTCGTGCTAATTGGTGACGACGATAGTTTTGAAGTACTATTAGATGAAGAGTCTGACCAAGTAACAGCAGACTTTAGTAAATCTGCTGATGAAGGTAATGACGGCAGGCGCTGTTGTTCTTGACTTTGATTATATTGTTGTTCAGGCAGCGGTGATAGCAGTTCTGATACCACAATTTTTTTAAGTATAGGTGTCGACTGGACTGTATCCTGTTTTGCATTTCCAGTCAGAGGAGAGAATAAAATGGGATATGTTGAGTTGCTGTCAAGTTTATGAAAAGACCTCATTTTTTTGTGCTTTGAAGATAGTATTTGCTCACGTTCGGGGGTGTAAACAAATCTAGTAAGATCAGAAAAATAATAATTAGTTAGTACTACCGTTAACTGGTTTTTTGTAATCGACAAAGATAATGGCTGATGCTTACAGGTATGGCTGGTTTTGTGGATCCACGGGAATGTTAGGATATTTCATGACTCCGTCCTGATACTCAGAGGCAATTGCCCGAGATTCGTCACACAACGAAACTGATAAAGAGACGACGCATTAATTAGTCAAAAACTTCCACTAAATCATTTACTTTGTTGCTGATGATTTGAAGAAAAAAACTTACATGAGCTGAACTGGTTACAAGCAGCAAAATTTTCCGGAGTAAAGAGCTTAATGTCGACAAAATTAAGCTTCACGCCTCGCTTGCACTCGCGATTTGACTTTTGGCATTTCTAAAAAAAACCTGATTAGAATTACCATTATTAAGAAAGACACTTGCAAACAAAGATTTTTGTGGTAATCACAAGCTTACAAGACATTTTGGAAAATTTTCATCACCTAAGATGAAAGGGTTAGCTTTGTATCAAAAATTAAAAAAAAAGTTTGAGTTTGTACATACACTTAAGGTGTCGCTCACGACAGGTCAAGCTTTAAACAAAAATGATTAATAAAGTTGATTCAAAATTTTTCTGACTTAAATTGACCTACCATCCTTCAAAATAGTTAGTAAGTGACTACTATTACCAAATAAAGCTTCACGGCGACAGCTGTGCTTACCTGTTCTAACGCGTTTTTTCTTCTCAGTGACAATCGTGCTAGAAGGGGAAAAAGAATTGATTGCTTTTTTCTGGTGTGAAGATGTTGCAAACATTTAACTTAGTAACTTTGGTGATGTTATTAACAAGCCTAAAAATTATTTAAAGATGTGTCGGGCTTTTCGTTTAAGATATAATTTGTAAACAATGCACTCTGTTGCTAATACTGCCGGGTTTATTTGCGGATCAAGCTTTATGCTGCAACCAAGGTTGGTGCAGGCTCGTATGCTAGGGGACAGATCCGAAATCAATCAATATTAACGTATAAGTTAACTAAAAACTATTGCAATCTAAAGATGAAATAGAGAACTTTTTAAAAAAACAGTTTAATAGAAATATAGAAATTTTAGAGTGTAAATAAGACAAACCAAGACAATCGCAAAGATATTTATATTAAGCTGTGCGTCTGCGGAGTACTACAGCATCTATTAACGAAAAAGCGGTTAGAAATACCAAAATGTTCTAAAAGTCTAGAAAACAAAAAAAGGCACAAAAAACCTTTAATTTTTTGGTTTGGTTAGTCGGCTCTAGACTTAAAATTTATTGGGAGTCTTTTTTATGTCTTTAAAAAAAAGGTTAGTGAAAAAAGAAAATATACGTATTGTGCTCGCCCAAATCCCAAAAAGAAATCAATGTTGTTTAATTCAAACTTGTCTATAACTTTTTTTTTTGAAACGCTCATCCATTGAGAAATCAGAAATACCCAAACAGCTCATTTTTTTCCTTGAACAAACAGAGTTAAAGTGTTTAGATAATACAAATCTCGTCTACGGTATCATGGCCTCACAGGGTCAAAGCAGCTTACAAAATTTTTTGGGTGAATCTCAAATTTTTGCGGCCACTAGAAGACCACTGCTGTAGAAAAACTTTGGCACTGAAATCAATTAATAGGCTTTAATTAATTGGCGAAAGGTCAAAGACGCTGTGTAATTCTAATTTATTTGGAAACCAACTTTTTTCATACCAAGAACTCAAAATTTTAGAAAACTTTTAAAGCATTAGTAGTAACAGTAATGGTACTCTAGATGCAAGCAAAAAATATGATGTTTGTTTGAATTTCATCAGTCCTCCCAAAAAAATTTATGAGCTTCTGTCATGAGATTCCGACAAATTGTGGTTAAGGTTTTCAGGCAGCAAATGCTGAGATCCTCTCTCCTGGATCTTTCCAGTTTTCTAATGTATTTCTTTTTGTAATCGTTTCCTGCCTCTTTGTCTTTTTAGTAATGGGTTTAGTAATTGGGTTTCAATACATGCAGACCCTTAAGCTAAAATACAAGAAAAAGAAAAAAAATTGAGAGTTGAAAGCAATGCTGCTAGTGACGGTTGGAACTATCGTTTTTGCCAAAGCTAGGATCCACCATCGGCCAGACTCAAAATTCTAACCTTTAAATTTTTAAGTAAAAATAGCTTTTAAAAAAAACCTACGCCGGTAACGCTCTTTTGAACCGCAAAATTGGGTTCTGGGTTCAGAAAGACTTCTCCAGATACCTTCCTTTTATCACGAAACAAAATGCATTAAACGCTGTGCTTATTAGGCCGGCGTAACAATTTTGATGTATTCAAGTTGAATCATTAAACATGTTTGACGAAAGTGAAGGAAAAAAAGAGCCGATTTTTTTTTCGGAAAGCTATTATTCTGAAAGCCATTTAGTAACAAATCTCAGATAGGGGGAAAAGTGTAGTTGAGCCAAAGTTAAAATTAAAGGTTTTCTTATTGAGACCATTTCAGTTTGGCTTATTTTAGCATAAACAACAGTCCTGAAAATCTAGCCAGGGGGATTGACTAAAAAAAAGTTATTTCTACTCACTATTTGTCAAACAATAAAGTGCGCTTGGTAGTGAGTTACAAAATGGCTCTTCCCAAATTTTTGAAAACCCAAAAGGTTTAAAGTTTTAGAAGTGGCCTAGGCTCGTGAACAGTGACAACAAGGCAGCGTGTTCCAAGTAGCTGTGAAACATCTTTTAATAATTTTCAATAACCGGAAACTACAACTCAGTTTATAAAACACATATCATGTAAGCTGTAAATGTAAACGTGCTACACCTGGAGTTTTTGAGCGTTCAGAAAATATTAGATGGAACCTCTGGATCGTTTTGACTGTGCTTTAAAGGTTGGGAAACACCCGTCTGTGGCTGGAAAGAAAAGAAATAAGACATCACCCGTTAGCGGACCGCTAACCAAAAAATTCAAAATATTCAAATTAAAAATCTGTATTGTCGTTTGTGCATTTTTTTAATAGCAGCAGACAGCGATTTGCAAATTTCGTCATGTAAAATTTAGAGTCGCACTGGTAGCGCCCTTTGATGCAGTAAAGCTGCGGGGCATTTTTATCAACTATATTCTCTTCAACTCTAGTTTTGGTTACTTTTTGTTTAGATTTTTCACCAGTACAATCAGGAAAAAAAGGCAGGCAATAACAGAAGAATTTGAAGTGTGCAAGAGTTGATAATTGCGGTCTTTAAAAAGTAGGCACAATTTTATTGGTTTCTTTAAAGAAAAAAAATTACTAGTCCGCTTTAATGTGTGACATGCTATATTTCATTTGATGTCTTATGGCTCACCAACGTTCAAATTAATTTATCCTGTTTGGATTTTTTTGTGTCTGTACTTTATATCGTGACTCTTGTTGATCCATTAAGGAGGTACCAGCTAAGCCTTGTTGAAACTACTCAACAAGTATCAACTTTGTTGTTGTTTTTGGGATGACTGTCAAATTCAGTAACAGTACTTACTGCTTTAAGCATTTTGCATTGTCGCTTGCAACGTCAAACGGGTTGGTAAACCCGACACCCCGTTAGGAAAAGAGCATAAAGTTAACGAGTTTTTCTCAAAGCTCCTCAAGATCAGTAAATGATGTGCAGCCAAGGTCTAGATTGTGCATCCAACAGAACGGCGCTTTAAACACAAATCAAAAAAAAAATTGTTTTCTAGATTTGTTCCCCTCCTCCAAAACCCTGCTTTGAGCTTTGAGCGAACAAGGAAATCGTTTGTGTATAACAAGAACAAAAGTCCCTACTGATATCTCTGTTACCAATAAATGGTATTTTCAGATTTGACCTAAATTCAAGCCCTTTTTGCTGGGTTTTGTTATAATTTCCATTGTTTTTATTGCAATTAGACGTATTCAATTTGAAGATGTTGAAATAATTGTGAACCTTTTGGATTAAGCTTTTCCAAAAATTTGATAAACTTTTCCCATTTTCAAATTTTTGGTTCCAGTCAAGTAGCCAATGTAAAAAAAAAGCGGCATTCACTTGAGCTGTTAAAATTTTCTGATACGATTAGTTAGTTAAGTCTACACTTTCATTCACTAAAATTCATTTCTAGATTGGCATTTTGAGTTTAAATTACGTAAGATTAGCATTTTTTGCTATTGGTAGAATTCCAAGTGAAGCTGCTTAACAAAAATGGCCCATAGATTTTATAGTTTGATGTCACTTGAAAGTGTTTTGTATGGTATTGTTTAGGCATACAAGTAGAAGCAGGAAAAAAAAACAATAAGTCACTACATAGTATCTTCACAACCTATTGTGAACACGGCCAAGTAATTTTCAACTAGTAAAAGCAACAACGAGATCCATCTCTTAGCATGCATTTTTTGGTGTTAAAAGTCTAATTCTCTGTCTGCTTGTAAATATTCTTGAATAAACTAGTCACACAAGCTTTTATTTGACAAATTCGTGGTCTTGGCTCTAGCCAGTTCATAGTTTTATAAAGTAGCAATGATTTTAGTCCCTGTACCTAGCAGGTTTACCATCAAACTCCATTGATTTATTGTGCTGAAATTTCATTCTTTATGTATGTGCAATGATAATGTAGCCCACTGCGTTTACATTTCTTTTAAAAAGCTGAGCTGCTAACTTCCACCGTTTTTCCGCCAGGCTTACCTGGGTTAAGGTCTACATGTAGCGCGCCTGTACCCGTGTGCGCGAAAATTCGGGAAAGCCGGAATTCTTCTTTAAGCCGCTAGGCCTCCACAATGGGGGAGGGAAGGGGGCCCCGTAAGATGTTCTCAAGCGTATGAGGAAAATTTGAAACTCATCCAAGGCCATAGTCCAACTACTGTCAGTGCTAGGATAGTAAAACCGGGCTTGAGCTGTCTATGACTTGTGCAAACTGGACTGGAGCGGACATCAGCCTAGCAACTCAGCCAAGTGATTCTACCAGAACAATTGTCTGTGTTGCAATCTTCGATCCAAAGCGATTTTTTTTTTCTCCAAGCTATGCACATGTAGCCTGCAAATTAAATGATTTTATATTGCGGACATGCATGGTTATTCACTTGCATTTGGTAAGCTAAGGCTGTTTCATCTTCGAGAATTTTGCCGTTTCCACTTTCAATCCTATAGGTCAACATGTGTTGAGCCATCAAAAGTTCTTGCGTCATAAGCCATTTAACAACTTCTAAATGGGTTAAATAGTAATAACAATCAGAGTCTATACTAGTAAAGACATTTCAGTAATTGGCGGACTAAAAAAATTCAGTTTAAGGTGTTACCTTAAAGACTTGTCAAGTGAGTGCCGGACAACTAAACGTGCAAAACGGTTAGAAAATAGGAAAATTATATATCCATACATTTTTCTGTTAACATTTTAAGAAAAATTCTAAATTTTGTTATTTCACTATTTTGAAATGTCAAAATCCGAGTGGGTGTCCATCAATTCAGGACTCAGCGTCATAATAAACGTCAATCAAAAGTTTCAAATATAAAATTGAACTATCACGACCTCCTTGTTTTAAACAGAGATGCAAGGTTTTGTTTGTTAGAGTAAATTAAACATAGTTAGATATGTATAGTTGAAAACAGAGCGCATTGACTTAATCAGAGATTTTATGTTCAGCAAAAGAAATTGAGCATCCTTCGTCAGGTACGCGCGCTAGCATAAGGCACCATAACGTATCTTAGTGCCTTTTAAAGGAAAACCATGCTTTTTGAAGATCTAGTTGTGTTTTGCATCAAAACAATAATTTGCTTGCGGTTTTTGGTTTTGGTGTTGTCCTTTGTGGCGCAAGTGTTTGTGTAGCGCGGTTAGTTTTACTTTGCCAATTTGAGAGGCTATTTCTACATTTAATACATGTTTTTGTGCTTTACTACGTATGTGCAATACTAACTAGAAAAAAACGGCCTTGAAGACAGCCTTCCTGCTGTTAAGTAATTTGAGCCCTTATGTCAAAGGAAGAAAATAGTTAATAAGGACCCTAGTTTTTTTTGAAATACCATATTTTATTTTGTTAAATTACTTTTGCGGCAGATTGTAAATTTTTGAAAGGGAGTTGGCCGATTAAACTAGGGTACTTTTGTTATTAAGGTTAATACCGTGTAATTCAGTTGTTATACTTTTATAACAAAGTACTTTAATCATGAATAAAAAAAGATTGTGAACCTGCTTTTCACAAATTAAATGTTAACAAAAGGCTCAAACGTTCTTGGCATTAAGCCACTCGGATAACAATTAACACGCTTAACCGCTATTTGAAAATTTTAAGACTTAAAGCTTTATTGGGCTTGATGGACTTGTGGACTCCATAAAGTCTGCAGGTTACATGTAAATACAGCAGGTACTTTACAGCCAGATCTATCAACAAAATCAGTGACTCTCTCATCCACCAATAACAAAACAACCAGTAGACATGGGTACACAATACATGCAGCTGTAACTAACCTATCAGGTTTATTCATTTCTTTAGACGTATTCTGAAGGCTATTTTGCTTTGTGGTTTTATCTATTAATCCTGATATCATAGAATACGTTGCTGCGTACTCATCGCATCACAATAGGCTACCATGCAAATGGTCTATACTATGCTTGGCCTTTTTGGATAAATAACACTTAAATAAATCCACAGTAGGTTTTTTGTTTTGTACCAGTTAACATGCAGAAGAGAAATTACCAAATCATCACAGATAAGAATGGGTTTTGTCACTTGTCCTATTTTTTTTCCTTTTTGTTTTTTCTCTTTTTTTCATGAGTCGAAAGTCACAATTTTTTTAAGTGTTTCAAACCTACATTCTTAATTTAGTAATGATGAATATTTAAAAGAAAAATACTGCAAATTCTGTAGTCAATACACGGCACATTTTGAGACTCTGAAACCTACTCCACATGATGTTATCATTTTCTATCTAGCAACAGAGCTACAGAGCCGTATCAATTTTTAAAATAAGAACTTTACAGATGTAACGCATAAGCAAGTAAGCTTTTTTTTTGGCAGCGGGTTTTGAAAAGTTCTACTCTGGGTTCACGGCTCACCACCGTTTAATTAGCCTTGATTTAAACTTTAAAAATTACTGTTCTTTACCTCGATATACGTGATGCTTCATTTTAGGTAACATGAACTCGTTTCTGATTTTAATTTACATACGTTGTGCAATTTATCAGAACCTCGTTAATTGCATCTTGCAATTTTTTAATTTTTTTCACACAACAAAAACCTTTGTGAGTCAAAAGAAATTCGGTTAGCTGCATTCGCTCCTGCTGAAAACTCTAGTTATAATAACAACATCCTTAAAATGTTCCATTGCTTGTAATAAAAGATTAGTCCTTTGTACTTAACATGATTTAAAACGTTTTTCAACTAAGATTTAGTTGCAAAAGTGGTTTGAAATTTTTAAAATCAATAAAAACACAACAGGTGATATTTCACGGAATTTTTCTGCAAAACATGATTGGGTTCTGAAAAATATTACCAACAAATCAAGCAACCAACATCAACAGCTTGATCATGGAGCTGTTTTTTGTAAAAATTTCTGAAATTTTCAATGTATGGATTTTTAAAAATGACAGTTTTGGACCATGGTTACCATTCAACGGCCAGAATGTCAAATCTAAATGATTAACGAAGGAAATTTTTAAGTTTTAAGAAAAGGAGGAGCAAATTATGCATAAGAAACTACTCAGAACTGTTTTGCAAATGCTTTAGAAGACCAACGTAATACAAAATTGCTTATAAACAATTTTTTGAGCGAATTTAAATAGAAAGAATATTTGATATCTAGGAAATCTTGAAGATTGATTAGTTTCTAAATCCTAATGAAGAAAGGTATATCAGAAACTAGAAGGTTTAGATCATATGGTGATCAGGTTAATATTCTTGTAACTATTTTAAAATGTGGAAGGTTTAGGTAGCATTGAGATATGTCATTTCAATGCCAACGACGTTAATTCTATAAATAGTGATTAGAATCAAATTAAAAAAGTCTTTACATGTATTAGTAGACATGGCTTCAAACTGCTTTGATTAAAATAGAAGATCAACAAGAAGATTAGATTTAACTCTATAAAGGAACCCTTCTTTTTCACTAGTGACAGGTGATAAGGAACAGAGATATATCATTACCAGATAGAAATAAAGAATGTCTTTACAGTTAAATGCTCTGTAACCACTGCTTTTCTTGAAGATTCATGACAAAATTCTAACTTATGGTTTCAAAAATTTATCACAGTTCTACCTCGTTATAAAAATTGGCATCAGAAAACAGAGCGTCCTTCTGACAAGTTTCTCACTAACTAAAAAGTATAAATTCACTAGTATTTTTTTTAAAAAATCAAGAAATTGAGTAGCAAATTACATTTCTTATTATGAAAAAAGTTTTAAATATCTGTCTGGTACTGATTTTGCTTCTTTCTCTCAACAAAATTTTTCGTGACGCATAAAAGAATTTCTAGAAAGTTGGTTTCTTTTAGCCTGTTGTTTTTCGCACAACCGTGCCTGAAAAACTTCTATTTGTGTTGGGTACAAAGAAAGGATCGCTGACGGTTGGCAATGGCAACTCGTTTGGCAATAATTCTAACAGTTGCAATAGGGGTGAATGTAGGTTATGAAAAACTTTTGCAGAGAAAACTTCGATTTTTTCTTGACTTTCTATTCTTCTCTCCTGTCTTTTTTGGATAAAAACCGTGGTTAAAGTTTTACTTCTTTAAAAGAAAATTTGTATTGAGAAACTAAAAATGAATTCTTGGATCAAGTTTTCGAGGTTGTTGAAAATTTGAGTGGAAGTCTCAATTGAACATGACCATGTTATCCCTTTGATGAGGTAATCCTTTTAACGAGGTTGGATTACATTTAGAAAAAACCACTACCCAAAACTAATGTTAATGACACCAAAAATTTAAACAAGTTTAAAATCATTAATTAAAAGAATCTAGGTACCGTTATGAGAAAAGAAATGTTGTGGCTAGTAACCAAAGGCAGTGAAAATGCATGCAAAGTTGTTACCTTGTGCATCTGTACAGTACATACGTACAACTAAAATTGAGCTACAACCTAAATATAGTGTACCTATAGGTCATTTTTATTAAAGGATCACTTTAAAAAATGCTTTTTAGATGAAGATAAATAAATTTACATTTCATGGCTGGCCGCAACCAAGTATCTATGAGTTGCCAAGGACCCTGATGGTTTTGTTCCTGAAATGTTAAATCAAGTGTGTAGAATTTGTTTTACTCTCCAAAGATTTTTATAATAGAGAGTGATGTCAAACTGCCTAAGAGTTCCTGTTTTAGTCGTAGATTCTAAAAAACAAAAAGTTTTGTTGGATTCTTCACTAAGCTCCCCCTGAAATTTTCAACTGCCAACTCTAACAGCATTTCAGTTCCCAAAAATTTATTCAAACTTTTGGCGGCATTTGTTAAAAATAAAAGCTGGCCTAATCTTACACGATTCAAGGTGATTCAAAAAACGATTCTAAAGTTCATTGAGTGAATTTTAGTTCTTAAAGCTGATGTTCTTAGTTAAAACATTCATTTGAGTTGAAGATTTAGGATTTGTTAATTGCATATGGGCAAACTCATCAATGTCAAATAGAGGCAGTGCAGATGCTGAAATTTGCTTGCAGCGCCCTTAATGGAAGAAAGTTGAGTTTTTCAAAAAAATTCATTCGCGATTGAACAAAAAGCACAATCAAAAAAAATTTACAAAACAAGAAAGTGAAATTTTTTAAAAACAGACAGTTTTTGCAAATAAAACAAAATTCAAGGTACAGTGAAACCCCGTTATAGGTAACTTAATTTGAAACCGGAGTTTGTGGACTATAACGGGGAGTTGTTCATAGCGAAATTAGTTGTTTTACATACTATTTTTCACCAAATTATATAATAAGGCTACCTGATTATATAACATTTCTTGAAACTAAACAAATCTACATGCTTTAACGTGAAAAGAAAGTCCGAATATCAGTCCGGTGCTGATTCTGATTCTTTTTCACATTAGAAACTTGTTTTTTTTTTAAAGTTTTATTTTTTTCTATTTTTTTCCTGATAGACAACCAAATATTAAGGTTTTTTTCTCTATAAATGATTTTGTATGAGAAAAAAAATTTTGTTGCATCTTGTTAACAACGAAATTTTGGGCAATTTTGTATGTAAATTTAAATTTGACATCGTCTTGGGTTGCTCATAACAGGGTATTGACTGTAAAGAGGTTGACTGTAAAGGGGTTTCACTGTAATACAAAATACTTCCTCATGGTTTTTGCTTAAATTTTTAACTCGCCTAGACAGTGTGTCTATAAAATTGTTCAGATATCCCAAAGACAACCCCAACCATTAGTTGAATATAGATTCTCAGAAAGTAGCCTTGCTTTTCAGCTTTGACAGCACAATATTTTTATTTTTCTACAGTTTTTGTATTGGGGTTTAGAATAAGAGATCGAGGTGTCCAAGTGATAGTCTCAAAATCGTGGTCCGCAAACCATGTTTTCACATCTGCATGCCAGTGATATATAGTCCCATTCTGCATAAATGACATATAGACCTGAATTTTTTTGTTGAGTCTTCTCTGTAAAGAGTAAAAGATGACACTCAAAGAAATTTCAGGTACTATTGGCGTTTTGCGGCAACCCCTTGCGATAGAAGGTGTATATTGCTTTTACCGGCTTCAGAAAAAGCACCCTAGAAACCCATTTTTTTAATGATTACCTAGGACACGTTGCAATTGAATTCTTCCCTTTTTTTACTACTGGATTTTTAATCCACTGATTCTGCTTTTTTGTAGAAATCGATCTGAAAATGACTTTTATCTGACCAGACAACTGTTGTCCAGTTATCAAAACTAAAATATTTACATTTTTACCCAAAATTTACAGTTTCTTCGGCGAGTCTTACTTAAATATGGTTTTTGCAGTTGGGATACATGATTTAGTTTTGGTTTTGTAGAAGAACTTTTTGGATAAAACATTAGCAAGTGTGTCAGCCTGGTACTGATTGGGTGGAAATTTTGCTCGGTGATTTTTTTGAGTCTTTTTTGACATCACGTACAATTCCTCAAACCTCACAATCAACTAAAAGTTCAGGTTAATTTTGAATTGGTTTAGTTGTTTTACGAGACAAATAAAACTTAAGGCCGTTTTCAAAAAAACTTTTTTGAAATTACACCTCCTAAATTTTGTTTGTAAACAAAATCAATCAATTAAAACACGTTTGGAAATAATCATTCTTTTACTTTTTTATACTAAAGCATTCTACCATGCAAAGAAAACAATATTCATAACTTTTATGAGGGTATTGAAACTCTCTTAGGATTCAAGCATCACTGCTGCCCGGATTTCCAAACATCAGACTATTTCTGCAAGCACTGTTCACCACCTCTACAAGCGATTGAAACCTGTCAAAATAGAAGACAACAACTAAGAATAGCCAAAACCAGTTCATAAGAGACGTGCGATTTTGAGTGAACGCGACACCCGAAAGATTCTGCGTAATGTCAGAAACAACTCTAAAATAAGGTTGCGCGAACTCGCCACCCAATCGCTACCAGGGCTCCGGCTCAGTCTCGATAGGACCCGAAGGATTTTTCGTGAAAACAAAATTAGATGGGATATACCAACTGCTTGATTATTTTTAAATAAGATTTCTGATAAAATAAAAAAACGAATATTGTGGGTTAAAATTACAAAAATTTCAATCTTCCTGACTCGGCTGCAGTTGTCTGATCAGTTGAAAGTCGTTTTGAGGTTGGTTTTTCAACGAAACAGCAATACCAATGGATAAGATACAATAGCGAAAAAGTTAAGAAGGATCCAAATATGAAACACCCCACGGTTCCAGATAATCGTAGAAAAGTAGTTGTCTGAGTTGATTTTCTGGAGCCGATAAAAGCAATCTTTACATGTTGCCACGAGAAGCTACCATGAATCACCAATTGAAAGTTCTTAAATCGCATTTCTTATCATTCATCGAAAAGACTTAACAAATATTTCCAGGTCAAAAGGTCAGTTTTTACGGGAAGGGGCAACATATTGCAGGCATACAGATGTGAAAAACTGGCTTTTGGATCACAAAATTGAGACCATATTAAGGCTAGCTCAACCTCCTAATCTAAACCCCATAGAATACATCTGGGGCAATAAGAAGAACAAAATAGCAACAAATCACTTATCTGTTATCTCTCACTTTCGGATGGCTTCTATTTTATCAGATATGTGGTTGCATTTGAATCCAGAAAAATCAAATTTTTTTGATAAAATGTATGCAGGGGCGAGTTGACTTTGTTTGACGAAATCATAATTGAAATATCACATAAAAATTTGTCCATTAACACTTCAGAAATTAAGTGTTACAACAAAATAAATTGAGTCATTTGTGTTAATATCATATATTCATGTTTTGTTATTTTTCATACGATCGTGTTTTTTTTTTTTTCAGATTAAGGTTTATAATGAAAAACGGCCTCAAGTTTGGTTTGTGTCCGCTTCTTTGACAGCTTTCAACTTTTATAGAGGTTGTAAGAAGTCAATTTAAAAATTAGTAATTTTAGTAACTTCGGTGGCAGATCTGGAAACGTGAAATAGAAGTTTTGGCAATTGATAGCGTTGAAGTCTCCAAATAATTGTTTATATGAAAAGAAAAATCTCAAATACAATATTTTTTTATTAGTTGAAACCAAAAATTGACATTGAGTTAATTACTTGTATATACAAAATTTTCTGCTCAAGTATATAATCGGCAAATAAAACGCGATTAAAATTCTAAATGCTTGCATGCCGCTTTTGGTGTCAAATTAGACTCGTATATCAGGCTTTGGAAGTTTTTTTTTCCTAAGTATTTGTGCTCTGCAGGATGCAAAGAAGCCTTTCCAAACGCCAGACCAATGAAATTTCATGATAAAAATTAAAGTGCGGTAAATTTCTGAAAAAAAAAAAAAGAATAAAAAGAAATAGGAAATTCATGGAAATTTCTGCGCCGTCAGATGCAGGAGCTAATTTTGCGCGCTAAGATCGCTACTTAAAGGGTTTCATAAAGTAAATAGTTTTTTCAATAATTGTCTTCTCTGTATGTACATGTATTTTCTAATCATTTATTTTTACTTGTAACTATTCCATATAAGAACAATATACAGATTTTTCTACTACTAGCGTACGTATATTGAACGTTACAATAATAAGACTCACAGCCACAGTTTTTTAAATTTCGCAAAAAAGAAGTGTACATTCTTTTAGTGAAAACGCATGAAAATTAATACTTCAAGCAGTTTTGCAGTATATATATTTATTTCCCACCAATGGACAGTTTTTACATGTAATGATTTTAAACTTTGTCTTTCAAGCAGATATCATCAAAACTTGGCGTTTAAATCCTTTTTTAATTGATCAAACTTTTTATAGTTGTGCTCAACTGTTTTTTATTAAAGTAATTTATTTTATAAATTCTTCTAAAAGTTCAATGACTTCTAATGTCACAAATTTTATGGAGCTTGATTTTCATGTTTATAGACGTTGCTCTAACAATCTGATGATAAGATTTACTATGAATTCCTATGAATTAACCAAAAATTTGTACTTCTCATTACTAACTAAAGACAATCAATAATTAATTAACCGTTCTAATGATAATACTAATAAAACAAATATAGTGAACTCAAACTTGAGAAAAAAGGCTAAAAGTTGCTAGAAATTTATAGAGTTGTTGTTAATGGTAAGAAGAAATTTGTTGTTAGTTAAACTTCTTGAATAGCAGGCATGGGAAATATCTTATGTATTCTATTTGAGCGTCTTGGCTATCAAACTATTCTTTTATTTTGCACAAAATAAACAATTTAATAATATACATAGAGGTTTGCTCCAAATAATGAGACAAGCTCAGCACAAGACAAAACAGAATTTTATTTGATTGGGGTATTCAATTTTGCTTTCTGGAATGCTACTTTTTTTTAAAAAAATTGTTTCTTCTTCTAACTAATTTTCACATGAGTCTTGAATTTGATAATCTGCTTTAAAGTCATTATTTTGGCCTCAAATTTCTGTATATGCTTTGTACGAATCTACAACTTGCAGTTGTTCTAGTCTAAATCACCAATTCCTTTTTTTTTTTGGCTCTATATCTTATTGTCAAAGTTTTTGGGTCTCTCAAAGGAGAATTTCAACTGCTTTTGCATTAATCGCTTATTTCTCTAGTGCAGAAATCTAATACATGGCAGTATCTTAATGTTAATGCTTTTTATACTCAGTCAATGACATATCTATCCTAATTTCTATTAATTCACATCTTCTTTAGCCTCCTAAAATAATTTTGGATTACTGATTTCTATTTTCCATAAGTGCCTTTAGAAAATGAGCGTTGGCGGGGTTCAACCCGGCACTAAAATTGGTAGAAATCTGTTTTCTAAACCAAATTTTAAGTGTAACAAAAGCAATATTTTTCAAGAGGTCGAAGAATGTTGATTGTATGAAATGGAAAGTTTTATAAATGGCTTTTTTGCTGAGAATTTTATCCATAAATTGGTCTGATGTGTGTGGCAGATGCCCATCGAGCATTTAGAGTGACCGTTTGTCTTCAGATGAAAGAAAAATGTTTTGAAATTCATACAAAATTTAGTTATATTTATGAACCCTTTTTAAAACGTTTAACTTTCATTATCTTCACCAGTGTTACCAGGAAACCAGTTTATCGAGCGGTGAACTCTCTAATAAATTAATAAAGGTTTTCTGTTTTGCCAATTTTTGGAATCATTTCCAATGTTGTCGCCATCTCAGAAAAATCATAATTACTAACTTGAGGAGCTTTATTAGGCGCCAAGAATTGCAATTCTTTTTTTTTGTTTCCTCTATATTGAACCCAGCTACATCTAGATTTCAAACGTCATCTTGTAGGGTGTTAAAGGCATTGATTTAGTGGTTCTACAAGTCGAAAAATAACATATAAACTTTTTTTTCGAGCTCTCTTAATATCTCTACGTTTTCTGGCTTGAAAATCAGCAACAATTGCATTGAGGAAAAAAACTTCTTTGAGCCATTTGTTAGACAACAGTTTAAAGTCGTTTTTAAAAGCTAATTGTTCTTTAGTTTTTCAGTTAATTTTCTTAGCTTTATTAGATTCAAATGTGTTTTTTTTGGCCAAAAAAAAATTGACTGGCTTTCTACAGTGTTGCTCTCGATATTTTTTTATCGCCTCTTTGTGTTTTTGGCTCTGTTTTGGTCCTTGAACCAATAACCCTGTTGTGAAGGGTGGAGTTTAGTACCCTAAATTCTTTAGCACCATTCCTAACAGATTTAATCTCTTTTGGAGAAATTTAAGCTTTCATAACATTGATAAGCTGATTTATATTCAATTTGGATGGAACAGTTGAAAGAAAGGAAACAAGCCAGTATTTTTGCGCTGGTGTCTACTCAAAAGCAAATCCGAGAACAACTTTTTTTTCCTTCCGAATTATATATATTATTGTGAGCCATAACAGAAATAACTTTTTGAAAAAACCAACTTTTAAGCTTCTTGTCTCAGTTGCTGGTCATTGTCTAATGTTTTATGCGCAATAGTAAAAAAGAAAAACTTGTGTAGCATTAAATTTACCATCAATTCTCTGATGAGTTTTATTTGAACAATTTTTTTTGTTGATTTTTTTTTTTTTTCGCGTGGCGTTGCTACCAAAATCAGAACAACTTAACTCCCAACGCTGACAAAACCTGTAGGTAAGCTTGTTAAAGAGATCCAACGGGCAACTTCAACTGTTATAGAAAAATTTTTCAACTCCAATCACGAAGAAACCCGGCACAGTACTCAGACATCAGACTCTCCTACAACACATTCACATAAAAGCAAAAATGTCACCGAAAGACGATAAAGAAGAAAGTTTGTTTGTTGGATCTTCCAGTGATGTTGAGATGGAAGACGCTGTTAGCGGCGATGAGAAAATCAAAATTAAAACTGAACCGGGTCTAGAAGAATCAAACCAGATCCGAATCTCAAGCGAAGAAAGAGAAAGTCGCCAGGGCACTGCTGTTTCTGAAACTAGCAGTGCTCAAAGTGTTGTTAGTGACACTAACTCTGTTGATGCTGAGAACAATAACGACGATGATATTGTGCAAGAGTTCCCCGTTTACTTCTCAACTGGCCTTTTAAACAAACTATATCTTTTACAATACCCGACACGGGCCGCAGAACGCCCATTAGTTGATGCCAACCAGCGGGGAATTCTTGATTCACGAATTAAGCTGAATTCGCAGTTTATTGAAGTTGATGTGCCGATTGAGACTAAAAAGTTCTACGATACAGATAAGGGTGAGCATTGGAACAGCCTGAACAAGCAAACGTTTAGCGGCGTCGCTAAATCTGCCGAAGGAGAATACATGATTGGTGTTTTTAAAGACAATGAACTTCATCTTAACTCTGTTTCTGCTGTTGCTCAATTGCGACCGCAATTTCAATACATCACCAATCGTAATGCTCCTGACGCCCAGAAAGAAAAGGAGGCCTCCGCAGCGGAGGAAAAAACTAAGAAGCAACCCCGAGCAGTTCAAATGACTGCAATGGGTAGCGGCGAGAATGCGCCTAATTTGAGCGGTGCAATTACGGCTCGTAAACGGATGGAAGATGAAAACTTTGTTGGAATGGACTGGTACGACCGTGATTCGGACGAATCATGGAGCATATCAGACAAGTTGATGGCGACGCGAAAAACGCCACTAGTGTCCAAAACTACATTGGCTGATTACGTGGAAGAGATTAGTGCTCCGTATATTGATCCCACTGTGAAGAAGGACAGCTGATGTTTAAATACTATCATTAATATTATATTTGCGTTTTCTGTGTAATTTAAGATTTATGCTGCTTAACCGAACCAAATCTTGATTAGCTCTTCACTCACACTGTTTGTGGTGAGCACGCCAATATCAGTGATCAAAGCAGTGATGTACTGATGAGGAGTAAAGTCTACAGCAGGCAAAGTTGACAGTTCGTCATCCTTGTCTTCAAGAGTAAAGTCTAACGAATATTCGTTAGGGATATCACTGGGAGATAATGGGAAAAGACGAACAAATTTGTGACTAAAAAGACGTTAGCTTTAGAACTTGAAGTGAGAAGGCTTTATTTGTACACTTACCTTTCAGCCACGACGTAGAAGGGCTTGTTTGTGGCCTCTGCCAGGACACCAATCTGATAAGTACCGGACTCGTTGATAACGCCGCCACTCTCTGCAACGCCCTCAGCACCAACAAAAATTTTGTCTACCTTCTGCATTACATAACCGACAGTAGCATCAGCGATCAGCGAAGTGGGAATGCCATGGGCTCTTAGCGTCCGTGCCATCTCGACACCATTCTGAGAAGTACGCGACTCGGTTACAAAAACTCTGAATCTGATCAGTTGCGAAGCGGCGTGTAAAAGTAAAGCTGTGACAGTTCTGGATTGAGAATGGACAAGGATAACCTAAAAAGCTGTGTTAGTTTCTTGGTTTGTGCCTGAGTTTTGACAAACTTACATCGTCGTCTCTGATGAAAGGAAGACCATTTCTAGCAATCTTATCTCTAGACTCCATGGCTCTCTGCACAAACAGTCTACCATTCTGGATCAAATGCTTCTTGCAAGTTTCCCATTCCTTTTGTGAATTGTTAGTAATTAAGCAAGCATGCAAAAGTCAGTGATCTATCCGAATACATACACCGTACTCATTGATATTTCTGAGCACAAACCGAGTAAACAAGTCGCAACCGGCCGATAAACTGATAGAGTTTTGAACACTCTTTTTCAATCTGGTTGTCGCGTCACCAAGGACCTTCATCAGCTCCGAGGATGTAGAAGCTGGGTAAATCAACTATTAGCAATCACAACATTAAAACAAATTTGAGCAGTAGACATACTTTCAGTAGTAGAAAGTAATGCTACTAAACTTTCAATAGCAGCGACAGGCATGGTGATATCTGGATCTTCCTTAAGAAATTTGAAGTAAGTAGCTTTGATATCGAACTCGCCAGCGTCGTTAAAGACGGGTACGATCTCTTTTGTCTCAGCAGCTGTTGCAACATAGTAAATCAATAAATTAGTACTACATTTCACAAAAAAATTTAAATTTTAACATTTGTCTTACTCATTATAATGTCCAGGTATGTTTGATTCCAGTTGTTGGAAAGTAATAGACAAATATTTCGTTAGGCGTTCTGGTGGTTTAAGAAGAAAAAATTTTGGTCTTTGAACCCAAAAAAAAAAAAACGGAACCTAACTGAAAAATCAAAGAGCATCAACTTTTCGTCTTCAACACAACTAATATACTTGCTCTTACGATTTCAAAAAAACAACCGGCAACAGGACGAAACCGATGCTCCGCAAAATAAAAAAGAAAGGCTCGTTGGTGTTGCGACACTTGAGAACGCCTGGGATGGGCTCTTCTAGTTTGATCCCTGCCGCGTACGTCAAGAGCTCTGGCAAATTCTTGGCTACCCACAGATTTTACTCGACTGAAAAGGCTGAGATTGATCACAACCTGATTCGCAACATTGGCATTATTGCCCATATCGATGCTGTGCGTTTTTTTCTCACAATTTTTTTGACACCGGTAGGGCAATGCTAACAATCTCAACTAGGGCAAAACTACTACCACAGAGAGAATGCTATATTACAGCGGCCTCATTAACAGAATCGGAAGTAAGTAGACACACTGTGGTCAGTATTAGTTTCTCGTTCAATTAACAGAAAGCTTTTCAAAGACGTTGATCAGGGTGATACTGTTATGGATTATCTACCAGCTGAGAGAGACAGAGGTATCACAATCACTTCTGCTGCAATTACCTTTAACTGGGCCAACCACAAGATCAATCTCATCGATACTCCGGGTCACGCTGACTTTACGTTTGAAGTTATCAGATCAATTAGAGTACTAGACGGTGCTGTAACAATTCTTGACGGTGTTGCCGGCGTTGAAGCGCAGACAGAAAAAGTCTGGAAACAAGCTAGTGAGATGGAAATCCCCAAAATCATCTTTGTCAACAAGATGGATCGCCAAGGCGCGGGTTTCAGCAGAACCATTCGCGAAGTAGTCTCAAAATTGAACACTCAAGTCGCCATTCTCAATTATCCTTACTTTGAAGGCGGAAAGCTTGATGCTCCATTCAGAGGCGTTGTTGATGTGCTAGGGAAAAAAATCATTCAATGGGAAGAGGACAGTGACGGCAAGGACGTCAAAATTCTCGACATTTCAGAAGTAGAAGGTGTTGCTGAAGAGTGCGAAAAGGCTAGAACTGCTTTGATTGAAACACTTTCAGAACTTGATGATGACCTTGTCGAGCATTACTTAGAAGTTGGCGATTACATGGAGGTCTCAAGCACAGAAATCAAGAAGGCTCTAAGAAAAGCAACCTTAGAAAGAAAGATTGTCCCTGTACTGTGTGGTGCCAGTTTTCGTAACATAGGTGTTCAGCCATTACTTGAAAGCATTGTCGAATATCTTCCTGCACCCTCTGAGCGACCTTCTCCCGTAGCGGTTTCCAAGGGTCTCACCAAAAAGAAAGGACAAAAGATAATAACTCTTCCTGAACAGCCTGTTGATATTGATATCAACAACAAAAGCTTGACCACAGCTTTAGCCTTCAAGGTGGCAAATGATTCTAAGAAAGGGCTGATGGTATATGTGAGAGTCTACTCTGGCTCATTGAACAGCAACTCTTCTGTGCTCAATTCTAACACTGGAAACAAGGAGCGGGTCATGAAACTCTTTCAAATGCATGCAGACGAAGCCATTGAAGTCCAGTCTGTCAAAGCAGGTAATATTGGTGTTGTAATTGGCACAAAAAATATTCGTACCGGTGATACCATTGTTTCTCATGGTTGGAAGAAAGATGGTATCAAATCTTTAACGCCTGTTGAGTCTAAGATTCATCTTAACGCCATAACTGTCCCTCCTCCTGTGTTCTTTGCTAGTATAGATCCAATGTCTCTGTCAGATGTTAAAGGAATGGAAGAAGCCTTAAACATTCTTCTTAAAGAAGATCCGTCGTTACACGTTACTTATGATGAAGATTCTGGTCAGACTCTCCTTTCTGGGATGGGCGAGCTGCACCTGGAAATTGCTCGTGATCGTTTGATTAATGATCTCAAAGCCAAGGTTCATGTTGGTAAGATTTTAGTGTCCTATAAAGAGACTATTCAGCAGCCATCTGGTTCCGTCACAAAGAAATCCACTATTTCTACTGCAGATGCTCCTTCCAGCGCTACGGTCACTCTCTCTGTTTCACCAGTATTTAGTCCAGAAGATGTTGAGAATGCCGAACGTATCAGCCATGATAATATTTACGTCTCGTATCCATCAGACCAGGAAGAGCATCTTCTCATTTCTCACCATGATATTGTTCACGCCATCAAAGTAGGTGTTGTACCAGGTGTCGCCCGTGGTGGCCGCAAAGCTCATTTTCCTTTAAACAGTATCCATGTGAATGTGGAAAAGGTAGACATTCCAATTGATGTAAGTTCTCCTGTTGCAGTTTCTCATGCTGTTAGAGTTGCTATTGAAGAGGCTTTAGATCAGATTCCTGTAGATGGTTACAGCGTAATGGAGCCTATTATGAACGTGCGCGTGATTGTTAGTGAAGAAGATATCGGTACAGTTGTCAACGATATCTCCAGTAACCGCCGTGGCCACATTCTTTCTTTGCAAGATGATGAAGCTACAGATGTGGAATCTTTCAGTTACAAATCACTGGCTGAGCAAATCTACACTCCCCCAGACTTGACAATGTACATGTCCAAGCATGGCGATAGGACCAGATCGGCACAAAGTGTCGTTCGTGCTAATGTTCCACTGCAGCAAATGGTTGGATATCTGAATTATTTGAGAAGTCTCACAAAGGGTAGGGGTACATTCCTCATGGATTTTGACTCATACACAAGTGTGTCGTTAGATAGAGAACAGGAGATTCTCAACGAAGATGACTTTTAAATTGTCATAATTTTCTAACATGCTGTTGTATAGTTTTGTAAATAGGATTTAAAATCTACTAATTTTCAGTTTTTGTTTTACTGAATAACTTCACTAAAATCCAGAAAAGTTGTTTTTTTCAACGATTGAACTATCTATGAGAAGTACGATGAACAGGCACAGTTCCTTAAACCAGTCAGACATTGTGACCTCAAACAAGCGTATGTCAGTAGACAAACCAGACAAAGATGACAACAGTGCGTGTTCTGAACTAAACGCTGGAAACCCACTAATTTTTGATTCGATACAGTACTACACTGCTCAAGTTTCGACCAGCAACACATGCCACGCGATTAGCATTCCCACAAGCGAAGGCCCTAACGCTAAAACAAAAATTACCCAAAATGTTAATTTAAATTATAACCTTATGATGGGCAATGGATGCAATGGTTTCAATGGAACAAAAATTGATAGCGGCTCTGAAGATAGTGACATTTTCAGCGGCTTCATGTACCACAAAATTGCGGATAAAGTTGGTTCAAGCGCCAAGCTCCAGAAAACAACACATTTTGCACAAAACCATAAAACAGATGACGAAGGAATAGTAGTTGACAATACTGTTTCTTTACAGTATGCTGACCAGGAGAAGATGGCTATAAAAAACAGAATGATTCTTTGTGGGTTAACATTAACAATACCCCTGTTTTTATATTTAAGATTCACTATTTGGAATCAATAAAACCCAATTCTGCTAGCTTGACTTTCATACATTTATAATTATACAACAGAAAAAGATTTTTGATTATTTAAAAACAGCTTTTCTTGATACTGCGGATTTTGGGAATCATCTTCTCTGGTTCTATCCTTGCCATAAGCGTTGCCAATGAATGATTTTATTTTGTAATGTAGCAAGGTACACGCCATGACCAAATCCTGGCAAATTGCCAGAAGATAAACTGATGTAGCATCCAAAATAGAAAATTCTACGATGAAATCTACCTTAGCTGATGGCTGAGTTTTGAATATCAATAACATTGATACTACGAACGTCGACAGACAAAACAAGTAGCAAAGAACCGAAAGTTTTCTAAGCGAATCAACTTGTGAGTATGTAGACTTAGACAGTGGAGTTGGCGTAAACTTTTGAATCACAATCGACTTGGGTGTTTCGCAGATCATGGAGAAGAGATTTCTACCCTCTTGAAAAACTAATTCAGGAAAATTGGAAAAAGGTCCCTCAGATAACAATCTTTTTTGAAAAAGAAGTGTATATCGCTTTTTTATATTAAGGCCGCCTGCATTTGACCCGGAGACTGAGAGCTTCAATACATGCTCTGGCAGCAGTAGAAAAGGAACCAACACTATAAATAAAAGCAGGTGCATCAGCGCCACAGGCATTGCCCATGGAGAATTCAAGCGCGCAGACAAACTTCCGATCTTCGATGTATCTGACGCCACAAGGGAAAAAAAAGGGCGCGAAAACGATCGTGCTAGGTTGTTCAGAGCAGCTAAATAGCCACCAGTCATTGAAGTTGGGTTTTTACACATCAGTGTTACGTTTGTTAGTTGTTGCCAAGATTTATTGTGCACTACTTCGAGGAAAACAAAGTGTTTAAGGTAAACTTGGATTTCGTAGTCTGGGGCAATGGCCCTATTACAATTTTCACTTATGCTTTGATCAAATTTAGCAAATCGAAGATGTACAAGCCTTAGCCTAGTTTGGTGTAAAGAATCTTGATATTGCAGAACTAAAACAAGAGAACTTGTACCAAGGCGGGTTAGGATGTTGTTTTGTGAAAAATGAGAGACCATTAGTGGCCGACGCAATACAAAGTGGTGTATAACTGGACTGCCAATGAGGCGGGTCTCGACAAGTAGAATGACGGTTTTGCGAACGTTCGCCCGAGTTCTTCCTTGAACTATCATGCATGCATGTGTTTCATTGAGGACAACACAGACACGCTCAGATCTAACCAGACCATAGTGGTTGATTATTATCTCAGAAAAATCAATAGACGAGATTTGGCTGGATAGAGGACTGTAAGATAGCTCTCGCAGGGCAATTAACACAAGCGTGTTCTCTATGGTACCAAAAACTACAGCTTCACTGGAAAGGCCCAAGTCGCAAACTTGCAATGTCGGCGAATGCACCCACTGCGGTGGAAAATGCCGACCGTGAGATGATATCAGGTTCCAGACGTAGGTGACCTTGTAAAACGTTTTTTCCGCAGTAAAGGAGACAACTGAAATTTCGGTCAAGAAAATACTGGAAGTATTTGAATTTTTAACAGTATTATGTCTATAAAACGAGCATAGAGAGGGTGAGAACCTAACAGAGATTACTCCATTTCCAGGAATTGACTCTGTCGGAATAAAGTACTGTGCTGATGGCTTTGAGAGAGACCTGTTTTTCAAAGCCACTTGCATATGATGTGAGTACAGCATTACAACAAATTCCTCAAAGGCCTTAGAAGGCAAGGCTAAAAAGAAAAAAAAAAAAAAAACAGTTTCTGCTTGTTTTTCCCCAAGACATGGTAGATCAAACAGGTTTGCCCGTCCTGTTGTCTTTTTTCCGCAAATTTACAACAAGATCTTAGTTACTAGTCATTACTTGTTGTCATGTTTGCATTTTGCATCTTGTCCCAAGTACCAATTATTAACTTGAAACCTAACCTCGTATAACATAAATTCTATAGTAGATAGTGTACTTTTAAGCGCTTCACATTTTAGCACTCCAAAATTCGTATCACCAATGAGGACCCGGTCGAGTTAAAGCGTTCTTTTATATTTATAATTTAGAAGTGGATGGTGTTCCGTGAAGGGTTAGGTCACCCAAATTTCGTATTTATGGAGAAATCGGCTATAATAGTCGATTTTTGGGCGAAAAGTTAAACTTGTCCTTTTCAAGGGCCTTTGTTTTTTTTTTAATTTTTGAACAAAAACTTTTTTTTACTTTTTTTGTTTTTACCTCCTTCCCTCTACTTCGTCATCAACTCTTATCCACACCAAACCCCTTTAAAATCGATTACCTATCATCATGGCTCGCAGTGGCATTAGGGTGTTACGGTTTGCCGTTGTTGCAACCTTACTAGTGTTTGTTATTTATCGCCTTTCTACGCAAAACGTTGATTTGTCAAGCTACGTACCCAAGACTTCATTATCAAACAAAAATGTCGCGGATACTGCTGTCGCTGACAACAAGCCTCCTGCTGAAAACAAAGTCGCTGAGACCAAGAATGAGGCCCCCGCTGAGGGTCAATCTCCTGTTATTACTCCTGAAATTGCCGCTCCCTACCAGCGTGCCAACGCAACCTTTGTGAGTCTGGCTAGAAACGAAGATCTCTATTCCCTGGTCAAGTCTATTGTCGAGGTTGAGGATAGATTTAACAAGAAATACGGCTATGATTGGGTTTTTCTTAACGACAAGCCTTTCGATGAAGAATTCAAGAAAGTCACTACCAATCTTGTTTCTGGTAAAACCCACTACGAATTGATCCCCACTGAGCACTGGTCGTTCCCCGAATGGATTGATCAGGATCGTGCTGCTTTGGTACGTGAGGAGATGAGAGAGAAAAAGATCATCTATGGTGACTCTATTTCTTACAGACACATGTGCAGATTTGAGAGTGGTTTCTTTTGGAGACAGAAGATTATGGACAACTACCAGTACTACTGGCGTGTTGAGCCCGACATTAAGCTTTACTGTGACATTGATTATGATCTGTTCAAGTTCATGGAGGAGAAGAAGCTCAAGTATGGTTTCACCATTTCTCTTTACGAATACATTGAGACTATTCCCTCTCTCTGGGATACCACCAAGAAATTCCTTGCTGAGAACCCTAGTTTTATTGCTAAGGATAGTTTCAAGGACTTCGTCACTGATGACGGTGGCGATACTTACAACAAGTGCCACTTCTGGAGTAACTTTGAAATTGCCGACCTTGATCTTTGGAGATCTGAGGCTTACCGCAAATACTTTGATACCCTCGACAAGGCTGGTGGATTCTTCTACGAGAGATGGGGTGACGCTCCTGTCCACTCTATCGCTGCTTCGATCTTCCTAAACAAGACGGAGGTCCATTACTTTGACGACGTTGGATACTTCCACAATCCTTTCCATAATTGTCCTACTGATGAGAGTGTTAGAATGAAGAAGAAGTGTAGATGCAAGCCTGACGAAAACTTCACTTGGAAGGGCTACAGTTGCACTCCCAGATACTACAAGATCAAGGAACTTGAGAGACCCAAGGGCTGGTCTCAGCAGTCTTAAGAGTATTATTTATAAGTAAACATATAAACATTCATATCAAATGTTGAAATAATATGCTGATATTTGAGTGGCTGATTTTGATAATATTTACAGTTCTATTAAACATCTTGATTGCTTGCGAATTGTGATAAATAATTTAAGGTTTGAAAATATTTTGAAGTCTTAGAAAGTGTTGTAGGGTTTGGGAGGAGATGCCAGGTCACCGGAAAGAAAAAAAACACCTTTGACTGAATCAGAGCCAAACCTCCTTACAAAACATCTTCATCACCAACATACCAAAACATAGACTTTCCAACTACCCTCTATTTACGGCTATCACTAACCCTTCCACAATCTATTTATTCACATCACAATGGCAATTAGATATCTGCTACTACTATCGCGACAGGGCAAGGTCCGTCTTGCTAAATGGTTTGAGACTTTGGCGTCAAAGGAAAAAACCAAAATTGTGCGTGAAGTCACCACGCTGGTGCTGGGCCGACGTGCTAAAATGTGCAATTTCCTGGAATACAAAGGTAATTTTTAACTACTTTTTTTGATTTTTGATTTTTTTCTGATTTAAATATCAACATTACATTTTTCACACTTCAATCTGCTAACCTATTATTTTTTTTTTTCCCTTACAGACTCCAAGGTGGTTTACAGACGGTACGCTTCGCTGTTCTTTATAGCTGGCATCGAGGCCGATGACAATGAGCTTGCTACGCTTGAGATCATTCACCGTTATGTTGAGCTCATGGACAAGTATTACGGTAATGTTTGCGAGCTTGACATTATTTTCAACTTCCAGAAGGCCTATTACATTCTTGACGAGTTGCTCATTGCAGGCGAAATCCAGGAAAGCGCAAAAAGAGAGCCATTGCGACGGATGGCGCAGCAAGACGCGCTAGAGTCGGCGGAAATCAACGACTAGTAGTCTGCTAGTATTTAATAGAGCATTGCAAAACAGACTAGCTTTTGGCCTAAATGTGTTTTTTCTTCTTTCTTTTTAATTGCAATTCTACTCATGTCTTTTTTTTATCCTGTTGTTGATGTGTTCGCATTTTGCTTCTGTGCTGGTGGAATTTTATTTTCCGATGGTAGAGGTTTAGATCTTATTAAGACTTTATAGTTAGGACAGTTTTTAAAAGTCTTTTGGTTCGACTCCAAAGTTTTAAATGTTTATGACCGCTTTTAATATTTCATTTTACTTGATTTTCGCAATTAAAATTAAAAAATGACTTTTTTATCATAGTCTTTGTTTAAGGACTTGTGTGTGCCAGTTTTGTATTTATAGACTCACTGATTAAACTCTCTTTCATGATAGATCAAGCATAACAGTAAAATTGACACACAAAATTTTTTCTCTAATAAAAACTTGTTTGTTTGATGATATTTTGGAGAAAAAAAAAACTATCTGGCTTTAAGTTTACAGAAAACTTGAATTAAAAAAAACCAAACTTTTTTTTATATCTACAATTTTGAATACTAAAGCTTGTTGATGGACAGCTTAACAGCATAGTCTGCCAAGGTTTTACCGCCACGCCCTCCCACTTATTCTAACAAACTGTAGTGACGATCCTGGAGGGCTTCTCTTGACACACGGACTTGGTTCGTGGAAAATTTGACGCCATCGAAGTGAAATGAATTATATAGTGAATGGCGCAGCCCCGCTATTAGGGTTAATTCTTGTTGTATTTATGTCTTCTTTGTATAATGTTTCAAATAGTTATAAAGACAATAACCTGATTATAATACTATATACTAAAACTTGGTTTGAAACAAAAAAAAATTGTCATGGTCGAGCCTGTCACTGGCAGCTTATTAGTTAGTGATTTTTTTTCTCAAGTGCTTTTTGACATAAATTAGCTGTTAACTGCTTTCTCTTTTTTTTTTTTTTTTTTTCATGTGTGGGAATGTATTAATAAACAAATAAAACATACTATTTTTAAAATCTGCTAGAAATTGTCATGTTAATCACAGTAAGAAGTTTTGCGTATTAATACTGAATTCGTTTTTATCATCGTAAGCTTTTATTGGAAGTAAAAATTTATTTCTTGTTTTAGCATCAAAAAGGTACAATTTCAAAACATGAGAAAAAAAATCAAAAAAACCACTAATTGAAACCTTAGGTCTTCATTGGGATTTTCCAAGAGATTTCATTAAAGAGCATAAGTGGTCATTGACTTTGAAAATGAATTCTCACGACAAAGTTTTAAAGCCTTCAAATTTTGAATATAATTTTTCATATACTGTAAAGGCACTCATATCTCCAACTATCAAAAGTAGATTTTCAAAAAAAAAAGATAGTGATATCCAAGGCTGCTGAAATGTTAAGTAGCAATGTTTTGACACTAATGGATTTTTAACCTTGTTAGCAGCCTGAGAGTTTTCATCAGCAAGAGAAAGATTCAGTAGTTACAAATCAAATTTATAACAGATTTTATCAAAAAACGTTTTCTGATCGTTTTCAACTTGAAATATTGACGTTTAGAAAATAGGCTTTTTGTCAAATTTTTATAAGTTGTTGGCAAAAAACAATTGCCATGATCCAACATTACTATAAGTAAGTATAAAGATAATCTTTCAGTGAAATAACAGATCTTTAATGCTAAAACATGCTCAACCAAAAGACTACAGGATATTTGACATATCTGAAAAAAGATATGTTGAGGCAAAATGTTTTTTTGAAATCTGCAGCGAAGAATGTTTTCGAAACATGGGCTTTCAGCCGTCAAGGATCTAAATCTGCCACGTTCCTGACTCAGATACAGGAAAAACTCTTCAAACCTATTGAGATAGAATCATTGATTTTAAATTCTTTTTTTTTTTGCTGAAACGAGGCCCCGACTTTTTACACTCTCTGAAAACTAACATTCTATAATATGAACACCCTAGTCGAATGAAATTAGACTGAAGAATCCTACCATTTGCAGAAATTTACTTAAGAACAGTAATTAAATCAATTGAGAAATTATGAAAGGCATAGTTTTTAATTTAGTTAGTTGCAATTTCCCATGAACTGTTGACGGATTTGCCGGATTTGAAATTTTATTTCATCTGGATTCCATGCTCACAAAAGTCCGACGTTAGATTTTTTTTCATCGTGGTTAAATCGATTAAAAAAAACAGATCCATTAGAATTATTTCAAATCCACATGTCTGAAGAACAATCAAAAAGCTTTATTCTGCGTAAGCTAAAATTTTTAATTGAAAAAATAACTTGCCTAGCCATGCCTCAAAGACTTCTTTTTTGCAGCGTTTTCTGATTAATGAATTTTAACCGTTATTGCCATAACATCTCGGCCATTAGGGATTGGTTTAAACCAGGAAAAGTTGATTCCTGAATTAGAGTGGGCATTTGCTCTTAAAGATACGCTTTGGAGCACTCTTGAATTACAAAGTAGCGATTATGAAGCATGTTGCATAGAAATTTAAATGTTCGAGAAATTTTTTCAAATGGAACCTATTTTCACGGCTCAGAAAAAACGAAAACGGCCATATCCATGAGAGTTAAAAATCGATACGGGGAAGGGTGGACTTAGTGAAGAGCTACAAGCCTATAAATTGTTAGATAGTTCTTCATGCCTCCATAAGTTCCAGAAAAATGAAACAAAAAAGAATTTTATAGAATAAAAAAGACCACTATACTATTATCGGAAAAAATTGTCACCCAAAAACGCACTCAATTGACTGTTATAGTATTACAAAAATTAATGTTGCTGGGCACTTTTATTTTGTTACATCAAGAAAAATTTCACTCAATTTTTATTTAGATCAAAAATTGTTACTTAATTGCTAGGAGATGTAGTAGCCCTATAATAAACTTAATTTTTCATTTTTTCAAATAAGAAGTAAAAATTAGCAACTACAGACTTCTACACATGGAGCAATTCATGGGGAATCCAGCGCCATCAAATGCAAAAACCACTTGTGCGTGTTGAGAACGCTACTTTGAGAGTCTCTTTTGAACAAATGTTTTTGAATTGATATCTTCTTTAAATTTCTTTTGTTATGTTGCTTTTGCAAGTATTAATTTTTTTGATGTAAGGACAATTTTCATATTTTCTATCTATTTAACATATCTCCACAATGAAAAAGCTAGATCTTGTGATTGTTTGGTGTGGATCACCAAATGTCGTCGGCTAAGATGTTTTGGCAGATGGCTTAAGTCAATTCGATTTTTTCTACACCTGTTATTTCTAAATATTTCAGTTCAATATGATGTCTCTAAAAAGTAATAGCTGTGAAAATTTCTATGCTCTGATTATGCAGTTTTGCTCAAAAAAATGTGTTGTCAAATCTTATCAAGGGTCACTTATTAGTATGTTGGAGAAACAAACTGTATCTGGCTGACACATTAGATTAATATTTGTCCCACATAGGTGTAGATATTGAATTCTACAACTTTCTAATGCCGGATAGTCATAGCTGATGCAAATCCGATGGATTTTTAATCTTTGGAAACAAAAAAAAGCAATGTAACTTTGTGCCAAAAAAAAAAGACTAATGACAAAACAAGGCTTTGCTGCCTAATGCGACAGTTGACGAAAGAATAGAGACAGCATGTAGCTCTACTTTTAACAATTTCAGCGCAAACTTCAACCGTCTTGAAAAAAAATTTCAACTCGGAAGAGACTAATATATAAGCTTAGTCACGCAAGTTGAAATCTTTACATTCAGACTGTTGGTAAAACAATCAAAGCTAAGAGGCGTGATACTGCACTGAGAAAAAAAAATAAGGCCTAAACTTTTTGTCAAGATCAGGTTTTGAGCACGGGCTTTCATCCAAAACTGCATAGAGAATGTCTGATTTAACAAAGTCAACATGAATGCAACAATTGAACTAACGTTTCAGTATTCGCACCATCTTACCGCTTCTATTTTTTAAGTTAGTGAAAGTATTTTTATTTTCAATATGTTGTAAATGTGACATAAATTGGTTACACCCTAATATTTATGTATTTTTTATTATCTTGAATCAAAATGGCAACCTGTAAAAGTGTGTCAGAGAAAATTTTTGTAGGGGGAAGGTGGGATCTCTGGCGGTGCTACACAAAAGATGGTAGCAGCAGTAGTAAAAATCTGTTCACGGTCTGCATATAACTTGAAGATAAAATTTCACAACAAATCATGAAACTGAAATGCTTTGACTTTGACGTTAATATAAATTTGTTCTGTCGATGAAAAAACTTTGTTGTTTATTTCGCGATTGTTCATTGAGCTAACATTTCGAGATTTTAGAGGTGAGTTTCCGATTTTTAAATAACTTTTTTCTTTAGATTTTGCTGGCTAAAAAAAAATTACACGCACACCTCGAAGCGATCCTGCACAAAATATGCGGTAAGATTTACTTAATAGAGTGGTGGGCTTGCAGTTAATTTATCAATTTTTTTTTGTACTGACAAGTTTTTTTTTCGCCAAGAATTAACGTGAAAGTATCGGAAACGGTCAGTTTTCAGTAAGTTTAAAAATTATTTGAATGTGAAAAACATCGGCTGTAGTCGTCAAAGTCAACGCCAAACTGTCTATTATTAAAAACTGCAGTCCTGCGAAAAAAATTTCAACGCGGTAGTAGCTTGAAAGAAATAACTGGCTTTCTTTAAAAAAATTGCACTTTCCGAGTAGGATGCCAAACATAACCACAGATAACTTGCGGGCTAGTTGAATGTCTTACCATCAATCAGAAGAAACAGGCAAAGTATCACTTCTGATTCTATAACTGCTGCTACTTTACACATACCAGGGTTTTTTTTTGAAGGCCATTTGTTGTCGCCGTTGTTAAAATTAGTCTGAGACTTGCGTCTCTAGCACTCTGGCATAACTAAAAAATTTCGATCGCTGTCGTCTTATTCCTTGAAACACCAGTGAATGGATCAGTCATTAAATTGTCGATTCTGGATTCAAAATTCCTCTTTCTTGCAATCGAGGCAAAAAATTCAAATAATTTAATTTAAAATTTCTATTTTTATTTTGTTTAACCTCGCAATTTTTTTTCGAAAGCTTTAAGCTTGTTGAGTGGTTTGATTTTTTTTTGCTAAGAAATCCAACCCCTAATACAAAATTTTTATACTGATGCTCCCACTACAACAAAAACACGAAAAAAAAAAACCCCCCAAAAGATACTTGAGTTTTTAAAGCTGAAATAGCTGAATACGACAACATTCAAAGTCGTAGTTGTTTTAAGACTAGTTAGTATAGAGATTTTTATTCATGCACACAGAGCTCAATTTTTGTACAGGCTTTTTTCTAGGTCATTTATTTTCAGCCCGACTGAAAAGAATTTTGACCATTGGTCTTTTAAAAGCTGATTTTTCTATGCTGTAGTTATTTTGTTTAACAGTAGTTATGCTAATTTAAAGCTCATAGTTGTATTTATATACTGAGAAGGGCTACCTTGTCATCTACCTCGTTATTTTCGAGATGTTAAAAGATCATGTTATTGGATGGTATTTGTGTTTTTGAAGATAGTACTTTTAAAAACACAATTTTTTTTCTCGTAAAACTAGATATCTGATGGAAAATTGTTAGATTGCGTCGTGGTAGTATTACGAGGCAGCAGAAACTATGGAAAAAAAAAATCTTGCCAAATATAGGCTACAGGTTTTTTTTTTTTTTCTTTTTTTTTTTTTTCTCTGAAAGACCTTTTTGTCAATTTCTCCTTTTTGAAAGTTTGAACCTGATCTTCTTGTTTTTTCGCATATTTAGAATTTAGTTCCTCGAACCTTGTTGGCCAGTAGCTGGTTTTATTGAATTGATCAGAGCTTTTTTATAGGTAATATCTATAATATCTGCAAGTTCTACAAGTTACAGTACTTCAAGATCTTTTTTTTTTAAATTTTTTCGTTGGGCCTCGACAAGTTAGAACTAAGATTCATTCCGAACCTTTCTCTCTCTCCCAAAAGGTGATTACAGAACTAGCTTTGCGCGTTGCCCTTACTAAATTGCTCACTGATTGGATCTGGGAGCAGGAATTTAGCGATGACCCCATACAAAAAAAAACTGAAAAAAAATTAAAACGCACCTCCAAATAGTCGCGACCTATAGACCAAAGTAAATTTGATTCAATCTGACATTTCATTTGCTGCTGAAAAGTCAGAGTTTTACGATGCAATCTGAAGTTTAATCTGGGGAGCAAATAGTTAAACCGATGAAATAGAAAAAAAAAAAAAAAAATAAAAGAAGATAAAAACAATTTTGTTAGTTAGAAGCATCTCTGAGGTCTGGAGGGAAAAAAAGGATATACTGTAACTATAGAAATTTTTTTTGTTTTTCAAATCTGTGTGCGTTTGTATGTGATTTTGTACGTATCAAGCGACAAAAAAAAACTTACTCGACTTTTATAGTGACAAAAATCCCCCCTTATTTTCAAACTTTTTATAATTCACTCTTTTCATAGATTTTTTTAAATTTATATTTTGTATCAATTTAATTTTTTAATGATATTGGGATGCGTGCGAAATGTTTATCTGCCATACGATATGGTGCATACAAATTGCCAAATGCTCCTTACTAACTGTGTCACCATTTCCGGCAGTAGCGCTAAAACCTTACACCCTCTCTCTTTCAAGAAAAGCGAGCAACGAACTAGAAATCTCATCTCATCATAGTAAAGTTTCAAACCCTTTTTTTTTTTTTTGTCTTGGGTCTGATTCTGGGATGTGTCAATTTTTTTTTTTTTTGGGTTTCAGTAAGAAACGGAGAGACTACCCTGCCGGAAGGCTCAGTCGTTTTCAGGCGCTCTAGCACATTGCTGGCTTCAGACAGCGATGTGATAGGACAACCGGGGAAGCACCAAAAAAAATTAAAAAAAAAAAAAAGATAAAAACAGAAAATCAATTAAAGTGCACACTAGATTTATTATTCTTCTTCTGTAGCACCATCAGCAGCAGCTCCTGCAGCAGCAGCATGTACCATTCTCAGTACTGATCTTTACATATAATTACACACTACAGGCAGACCTGTCCCCAGCCAAACATGGCCTATCAGCATTAGGCGGCTTGCTGGCAAGGCTTAGTAAAACACAGGGCCCGGTGTGCTCAACGATGCAGGTTTTTTTTTTTCTTCTTCTTCTTGAATCTGAAAAAAATCCAAGAAAAAGAGAAAGACAGAGGTTAATAACTGTTTGAATTTTTTTTTAAAAAAATTCACTTTTTGGTTTTTTCGAGACTGGAGTTTTTCCAGACGAACTGAAATTTCAAGTAGTTAAAGTGTACAATCCACATATTTCTCGGTGAGAGAGTGCGTTGGTAACTACAAGTAAACTCAAGGTTCCTGTTATGCGGCCGGATTTACAAGTTCTAGTGAAAAAAAAAAAAAAAAATCAAAACAGTCTAACTGCACTAGTCAAATAGCCGAAACTCCCGATCAAAAAAAAAAAAAGTCAAAGTTTTCACCGTCTTTTTATCACTGGGGAAAAAAAATTGTAGCTTCTCTCCTACTCTACTCTTCCATTTAAATTGTCATCATAGAGGAAAGAAAGAAGGGAAGAGACATTAACAAGCCCAAAACAAGAAAACAAAACCAAAAAAACACATCGTTATCTTCGCTTAAGAAAGCTCCTCTTTTAAAGTTAGTATTTTTTTTTTTTTTTTTGGAAAAATGGGTAGCAGCCCTATTTCCGAAAGTATGCAAAGTCTAGGCTATTTATTGAAAAGAAGTGATAATTAAAAAATCAAAATGCCAATTTTTTTTTTTGATTTTTCATTATTATTGTGTAATTTTCTTTTTACATACAAAACATGTACATATGCATTCACTTTTTGATTTTTGTAGTATTACTTTTTCTAACTTTTAATTTTTTTTTCACTTAAAAGTTCTTTTGATAACAGTTCTAGCATGACTAGCAATTACTACCACGACTTTAAGCTATCTTGCACAGCTTCATCAATCGTTCCATGACCCTCCACAATGCCTTGCACCACTTTGTGGATGTCCCGGAACCCGCCAAATGTAGTATATTTCACGTCCTCGCGCTCGCAGTATGTAATGAGATCTCTGCCTTGCTTTGCAAAGAGCAGATCTGTTTCTTTTGCCGCTGACACATCTGACACGCCGTCACCGCAATAAAATAGCACTGGTCTATTATCTCCTAACCGGTTGTATGGTTTCAGACAGATAGATTTGTCGTGTCCAAAGTCGGTGTCATCGCGCCAGATGATATCCCACGATCCGTCCTCTCGCACCAGCGTGTCGTTTGCAATGATTTCAATGTCTTCAGCTGCCTCCTTACCTAAGCAATGTTCTAATAATGCATAGATAATAGGTTTCATGCCCGAAGACACGATAACCACAGGAATATTGTTAGCCTTTGCCCAGTAATAAAATTTTTCAAAACCGGGATCGAGCTTAACATCCCGTTTGATCATCTCGACACACTCATTGAAAGAAGTATCAATGCTGTCAAGCATGGATTTAAATGCATCTCTGAAAGTCCAATTGCCGTCCAGGATTTGTAAATTCAGCCACCGCCGGCGCTCTGGCCCCAGTCCGAGGTTATCTGTGAGATGATCGTTTGTGTCAGTCAGCGTGACTGTGCCATCCCAGTCTGTGAACACGATATACTTGGGGTTTCGTGCCATGGCCGGAGTGTTGCTGATAGTCATATTGGATGAGTATGTACTGTCTATGGTGTACTTGCACTGGTATGTGTGTGTAGGGGGCTGACTGCGAAAAGAAAGAGAAAGCATGGATGTAGATATTATTTTTAGTTTGTATCAAAGATGTGAAATGAGAACAAATGCAAAAAGAGAGAGAAAATTATTAATGTAGATAGGGAGAAAAAAAAAAACATTTATGAAAAAAAACAAAAAAAACAGGGAATCAAATCTCATTTATAAAAAAAATTACATTAGATGTTCTTATAAATAATTATTTTTTAATCTTTAAACGTGTTTAAATTTTGTTTTACTTAAATTGTTTTGATCATGTATAATTTATTTTATTTTATTTTTTTTTTTGGTTTTTTTGAAAAAAAAAAAAAATTGAAAAGATCTCGGTAAGTTTTTAAAGTTTATGCTTCTCGAGGCGAGAAGATTAACATTTAATTGTATATTTTTTAACATTTTTCCTTTTTTGAAAATTGTTTGTGTTCTAAATTTTTTAATCATTTTATTATTCTTATTATTCATTTATATTTTTTTTTGGATTTTTTTAGTTTTTTTAAAATTTTTTTAACTTTTATCCGACTGGGCAAAACTATCGTTTCCAAGTTTCTCGGATGCACCTCAAACATAACAACATCGTTATCAGTTCAAAAATATTAACAACACTTGGTAGTATCAGAATCTTACAATGGAACATCAACAGGAACATTAACATGGGCAATTAAAGTTATCATTATTACAGTTTTTATATTTTTTTCTTTTTTTTTTTTTTTTTTCTTTTTGCCCTTCTAGCAGACTCACATCATCCTCGCCATAAATTAATTACGACAAATGGGCTTTACTCATGGTCGAGCCTAAATTGCGTTTTCGGTGGACCCTTTGGTGATTGATTTCCAGTACCAGTCGCCGTATGTGTACCCCCGATACTTAGATACTTCGGTCTAATTTTTTTTTTAATCATCCAATGATCATTTCTAGCTTTAATCGCTACTCAACCATCTCAATTTTTTAATAATAAAAAGATATGGTTATGAGATAAAATAAAATATTTATGATAATAATATCTAAAAATTACATAAAATTTATGAATTGCCTAGATTTCAACTTCAAGAACAATATCAATCCGCGCAATCATATCGTCGACCTCGTTGGCAGCTACAGCCTTCTTTTTTAGTGCTTTTTCCTTCTCCCGACGCTCTAGCTCTTCTTTCTCCTTTTGTTGAATCAGAGCTTCTTCTTCTGCCCGTCGGGCTTGGCTAGCAGTCCTATCTGCTTCAGTCTCGTAAAATGTCCGCGCTGTAGTTCTCAACCGACTGAAGGGATTTGCAGTGACACTGGTGCCGCCAGTTTTGCGTCGCTCTTCGTTAGCCTTTACCTCAGCCCGTCGTACACCGGTCTGATTAGCTCGGCGATTTCTAACATTGACCTGTGCAAGCTTGTCTAAAGGAGAAGTGTGTGTATTTGTCACACTCAACTTGCTTTCAACAGCGGTAATCTTTCGGTCAATCTGTTCAACCAAGTCAAACTCGTTATTCTCAAGTGCAACTGCTCGCTGTTGCTGCAGCTGCGCCTTTTCCAGAACAACGCCAACACCAGTCGAGTTAGACAGCTTTTGCCGTCTCTGAATTAGCTCATTAACCTCCTCAGGAGTTAGAACATGGGATTTGAACTCAACAAGCTCCTTCAGCTTGCGATCAGTGCGTTTTGTGGTCGGTACTACAATATCGTCCTTCAATAGGCTCTGCTTCCACCATCTAAACTCGTCTTCAGTAAAAGGCTGGTCACTGCAAATACCCATTTCAAATGCACGCTCGCTACTACCGGATGCCACAACGATGAGCTCATCCGCCGTTCTGTTTTGAAATTTGTAAGGTTTGCTTCGTTGGAGACCCTTGACTTCGCAGATTCTGTAGACAGAGGTTTGCTTTTCACGGTCAAAACCAATATTAATTCTGACATATGTGCCAATCACCGCGTTTTCAAATCCAGGATGATGACAATATTTAGCAAACAGTGTACGCCCAAATCTAACCTTGTTGAGATCGCTGGCAGTGACTTCCCGAGTCTTTTTGGACTCAGCCCATTCAACTTTCTCGTCTTTGCGGTCTTCATCAGAGTAGTCCTTTTCAGAGCCATAATCAGATCGTTCAGACTCATATTCTTCGTCGTCATCTCCATAAGGAATGGATGCCCGGCTACTGGCTTTGCTCTTCTTCTCTTCGCGTCGCTTTTTGAGTTCAGATAACTTGTTTTGTTTTGTGCTGCTGGACCCGCTCTTGTCTCTAGTCGATACGCGGGTAGCCTTACTACTGTTTTCCCGGGCACGTTTCTCGGCTTGTCGTCGCTCCTTTGCTCTTTGCGCCAGGTAGAGGCGTTGATTATATTTCTCAATCTCTTGAGATCTGTCAAACAGAATTGACTCGCGCTCGATTTCTGCAAGACTGGCAAGATGCGCCCTGTCTGCCTCGTCTTTGTATTTTCCTTCAAGAGGGTATGGGTTGACAAATATTTCGTCTTCATCGTCCTCGTCATTGTCGTCGTCAGACCGTGACTTTCCAAGCGCCAATTCTTCTAGATCTTCGTCGCTGTAATCACCGCCCACACCGCCGTCACCATTATCGGCTTCGTACTCTTCTTCAGAGGAGTTTTCTCTATCGAAATTGGTTATGGTTAGAGAAAATAGAAGAAATTAAACACAAAAAAAATTTGAGCCGTGTATGGCAGTCAAACTTACCTGACGCGTTGCTTCTTGTTGTTAGAGCTTCTGCTAGAATGGCTACGCTTCTGGGGGATTCTAGACTCTTCATCAGAAGAATCGCCTCCAGCAAGGGCCAAAAGATCGTCATCTAAGTCGGACATTTTCTATATTTGTGTGAATATGATTAGTTGTTGAGGGTGTTGTGTTTGGTGGTTGGGTTGAAAAATAAAAAAAAAAAATTAAATAATTGAAATAAAATGTGAAATATGGATTTCAACATTGAATGCTTATCTAATCTCTCAAAATCTAAAATTTACACTTTAAAATATAAAATATAGCATATATAATATAACACTTGATATTTAATTATTTTTTGTTTCTAAATATCCCAACCGCAACTTTTAATATTTTATTTTCTTCGCTTTCAACATGTGAGCCCCCCCTAAGGCATTTTCTCTCGAGAAAAGCGACGCAACAACTCATTATTACAAAAACATACACACAGTATCTATTAAGATTCATCTTCTAGATCTCTTTCTCACCGCCCCACCCTAATAACAACTATCCATTTGCTTTCTTTCATCGACCAACACACTACTAACACATAACAAAAAAAAAACGAAATTAGCATCAGCACGGCAACTACTTGCACAGAAAAAAAAAATCAAAAAAAACCTCGCATCTTTATATCACTGTACACACATAAAATCTAGAAAAAAATGACATCGGTTCCGCCTAGACCTACTGCAAAACGTTCGCCTTCTATACTAGTGACAGATGCCCGCAGCAATCATCGGTCTGCGCCGTTTGCGGGCGCGTCGAATCGCAAGGACTCGCTCACCCCCGGTAGTAGGAGTGCGTCTATTTCGAACGCTGCGACGGGTGCGCATTTTTACCCAAACAACTATCCCCGCCTACCAAAACCCTTTAGCAACCGTGGCAGCAGCTACAGCAGCAGTTCTAACAACTATTCCAGCTCATCGCATAGCGGCAGTGGACACAGGCTGCGGTCAGGCCCAATTGGAAACAGGTTCGGCCGCATTTCAATTGACAATATTCTGTCAGATGTCAGTGATATTCCCTCAGCGCAACAGCGTCGAAGCTCGCCGCCCAAGTCTCAATCGGCAGTGACTGCGGCAGCAGCAGGGAAGAGACTGCCACGGCTGCCTAAGCGGATTACGCAGACAATACCGCCTCGCAGTACAAAGCTGTCAGAGAAGCTCGTGCTGATTCCAGAAGACGTGCAGCCATCATTTAGGCTAGACGACGACGATGACGGCTTGAAGCCGCCTCTTCCTTATTTGCAACAGCAACAACAAGACTATCAGCAACACCAAAACTCTGGTAAAAGTGATTCTGGGCAAAAGACTTATGCAGAGCGAGTGCCAAAAGATCGACGCACAGACAAATTCTCTCGGCTCACCGCCTACTGTGTGTCTGACGCGATCCGGATTGTGGCTACCGCCAAATATCTGCGTGAACACCACAAAATCCTACCCCGGATTTATCACGAAGCGCTTTATGCGCCGTATTATCTTCCGCTGTTGTCAGGTGATGATGATTCCAGAGTGCAGAGCAGTCCCGGCGGTGTACAACTCATGGAGAGATTGATTGATCATTCAGAGCAAGTGGATCATCATTATGAGTACTACTCTGGGCTCGAGACCAACTCTGATTCAAATAATAATGAGGGAAATGGTCCCAACGACTCTGACAGAGATAGTATCAACCATCACAATAGCAATGGGTCTAGGGATGATAATCGACGCAGCAACGGCATAAATATCAATGATGGAAATGACGACGACTTTGATCCCTCAGAACCCCAAGATTTTACACCGCCTCGGCCAACTTATTTGGCAGAACGCCTAAATGAGGTCAAGTCATCACCCGAGTCTGACTCGAACGCATTGAGCTCAGATGAAGGGCTCAAAGACGCTGTTGCCAAGGAAACTGAAACTTCACCGTTAGCAGTCACCACTGCACCCATAAAACCTGTGTTAAAGACTCCAGATCTCAGCAAACACGCTGAAATTTTCATTTTCATGTACGGCGTGATTGTGTTTTGGAACTTTACAGAGCAGCAAGAAAAGGACATTTTGGCGGACCTTAATTTTGCACGCACCAAAACCGAGTCGTCGTCAGCGGCGGCAACGAACTTAAATTCTTCGGGCCCACCTTCTGATTCTTTGTCCGATTCGGCTGAAAGCAGCAGCAGCAGCAGCCTGATAACATCGCTAATTGTGCGCCCAATCCCGGAACAGGACATTGAGTTAGAAGAACTGCATTTTACATATTCATCTGACGCGGTCAAGCCGCGGATCTACAACGACATGCTCACGCTCAAGTCCGGCGACCACATGATCAAGCTGGCCATGTCGCACGCGATTGCCCAATCCACCAAGCTCTCGCGGTTCGAAGCGCGCATGGACGGCACCATGCACGACGTCCGCCACGTGCCCAAGACCCTGGCGCTCAAGGGCAAGCTTGGTCTCAAGCGGGAAGAAATCCTCAAGGTATCGGGCCGGCTGTTCAAGCTGCGGGTCGACGTTAACCTGTCATCGAACGTGCTCGACACCCCGGAGTTCTTCTGGGAGGACGAGCCGGCGCTCAACCCGCTGTACACGGCAGTGCGCGAGTACCTGGAGATTGAGCAGCGGATCCTCGTGCTTAACGAGCGCTGCAAGGTGTTTTTGGACTTGACAGAGATTATTGCTGATTCCATCGCGGAGTACAACATGTCGCGCATTACGTGGATTATTATTATTCTCATTGCACTGTCCCTGACTGTCTCAATTTTAGAGATTGTGGTCCGTTTCCACATAATCAAAGGTTAAATAAAAATTAATTGAATTCTTTTTTAGATAGAAAGTAATCCAAAAAAAAAAAAAAATACACATTTGTGTTCACTTTATCGTCTATTCAATTTTTTTTTGTTTTTTTCACGCTTGAAAACTTGTATTACAAGTGTGTGAACAATAAATAATTTTTAAAAAACCAAAAAAAAAAAAAAAAAAAAAAAAAAAACTTTTTAACCGGTCAAAAACACCAA
>JAKVQX010000310.1:0-21050 GCA_030463015.1 Geotrichum citri-aurantii
CGAACAGACCTATATGCGATCAGCATAGACCCCAAGACATGGGGGTCACAACAAACCTGAAATAAATGTCTTCTATGTATAGCTAAATAAGTTGTAAGGACAATAAACTGAATATAATAATAATAAAAAAAAATAAACAATTTAAGTCAGGGTCTAGATTTGAGGTCTGGGGAAAAAAAACAAACAAAATTCCTCTAATTCTCCGAGACACGTATTGATTTATGTTTTTTTTGTAAATAAAATAAAATCTACTGGAACAACTCTTGTAACAACTAGAGATAATTAGAGATGAATCTGATTAGCACTGATTAATTATGTTTTCCTTGATCTTATCAATAGTGAAATTAAATTAAAAAAATTGGTCACTCTGTATCCTCTGTTACCGTTTCAACAAACAAAAAAGTTTTTTTTAATGGTGGAAAACCCCAAAACCAAAGAAAAAACAACTCAACAACTACAAAACTCAACCAATAATAACAAAGCAAATTGTCAGCGGCGGACGAAATAACTCATAAATTAACCCTAGCCCTTTCTAACTATAGCAAAAAATAAAGTTTTCTTCTTTTTCCTCGTCAACTCAGTGCTCTATGACTCGCCCAGCGACTTTTCTCCCAGAGCCTGCGACCGTCCATAGCCTATACATTTTTTAATATTTATAAAATTTAATTTCCTTTATAATTTCCTAAATTTTATTTCTTTTCCTTCACTTTTTCTTTCCTTTCAACTTTTTTTTTTTCTTCTTCTTATTCTCTTCAACATCTTTTGCATCAATCATAAACACTCACGAACTCTAGCTCTTGATACTATCGCAAGCAAAATAATTATACACGGTACTTTCAGATAATTTTTGATTTTCCAACTTAGTCAGTCGAACACCTTACAAATACAGATACACAAGCACATACACAATGAGAACAACTGGAGTTAACATGTCGCTAGTAAGATCCTCGAAGCGATTCTTACAGACAGTACAGCAGCCGTCAGTGGCATCTACCGTTAGCCCCATGGTATTTGGTGCCGGTAACAATTCTGTGTCTTCTATGAAGTCTTCTGCATCTACCGCTGCTGGCAAGTGGACCACCTATTCATTGCCAAAGTTTGGTGCTTTGGACAGCAACACAAACACCAAGAAAGCATCTATCTCCATTCCCTTTGGCCAGCCCATGAAGGCTTTCAAGGCCCCCTCATCTAATTCATCACCATTTGCATCTACTTCTTCTACCAGCACATCTTCTCCCAAGTCTTCATCGCCGTTAGCATCTACTCCCTCTCCCACTAGCATCAAAACCACAAAACCCGCAACTGCGCCGCGCAGAAAGCTGCGACCTAGAAAGGCTGCTATTCAGCTCACTCCGACTGCCGTGTCGCATCTCACACAGTTGCTGAATCAGCCCGAGCCCAAGCTTATTCGCATTGGCGTTAAGAACAGAGGTTGCTCCGGCCTGACATACAATCTGGAGTATGTAGACAAGCCTGGCAAGTTTGATGAGGAGGTTGTGCAAGACGGTGTCAAGGTCCTGATTGACTCAAAGGCGCTTTTCAGCATCATTGGCTCTGAGATGGACTGGGTGGACGACAAGCTGTCCAGCCGGTTTGTGTTCCACAACCCCAACAGCAAGGGCCAATGTGGATGTGGCGAGTCGTTCATGGTGTAAACAGCATTAATAGTTGTTTCAACAAATGTTTATCATCCCCTTATTTATATAAAACTTTTTCAATCGAACTAGTCTTTTTAATTCATTTTTTTAGTCTTTATTTACTTTTTTTTATTAGCGATTGTAAAGTAATAGGTCTAAGACTTAATTGCTATTTTGACAGTGTGGAGATAGTACTGCATTTTTTTAAAATTTACTTTTTTAACGTTCGGCAACCGCCAAACTTCTCGAGATTCAATCAAACTTATTGTCATTGTCATTAGTAATTTTTTTATTTTCATCTAACGTCTTTTAGCATATCTACAATATATTTTTTGTTTATTTATCTAGGTCAGAAAGAAGGAGGGGGTGGGTGGGAAAAGACAAGCCTGGAATTGGTATACAATTTTTTTTTTCTTTGCTCCGATAAAGACGTTATTTAATTGGTCGTCAAAATGCCCTTTTTTTTTGGTAGGGCGCGCGCACGCGTGGTGAGGAGAGAGAGAAAAAAGGAATTTTAAAATCCTCTAACTACCCAAACCAAAAAAAAACAACAACAACAACAACAACAACAACAACAAAAATTATACGTTTATAACACACTGAATAGATATGCATACTGTAATGGTAATGATATCGGGATTTGAAGCTTTAGTATGAACTAGAATTTAACAATAGTAAAATTTTTTTTAATGTAAATAGTTTATTTTTTAGATGGCAAGTCCAATTTGCCAACAACAACAAAATGTAGGGCTAAGAGTAATAATTTTAAAAAACAGCTTTTTTTTCTCAAAGTCTCTTTTTATCTCTTAAGTAACCTCTCTCCCCCCTCCTTGACCGGGGAATCAGCTACAGTCCGATAAACATCTTTCTAATTTAAAAATAACATTTTTAAATAGACCCGGCCATAAAATTTTATGTAAATAAAAAAAACCACAACACTAAAACTAACAATAACTATATAGTTTTTCAATTTTTTTTTTGGTGATGTTGATCCAATCAAAGACCGGCATGGTTGCCCTAACCTGTATTTCAAACTTTTTTTTTTTTGGAATTGGGGATTATACATAAGTTTGATTCTTCACACACACACACATATTCTTTGAATAAGACTTGGGACTTTGTATATAAAGTAAATAAAGAAATAAAATCTTTCCCCCCTGAAGTTTTAACCCTGGTACAAAATAAATATCTTGATCACAAAAACCTCCATAGTATAAACAAATACAGAAGATTTCATATCAACACTTCACAAACACACCTTCTGCTCTTCTACCATTAAAAAATCTTTCAATTATTTTTTCTTTTTTTTTTTTTTTAAATTTTTTTAATAAAGCAAGAATTAAAAAAAAAACTTGAGCGGCCCACTCGTTAGCCATGCTCATTAATTGTGTTATAAACAGTACTGTAAATGCTATTTTTTTTTCTTTCTTTCTTTCTTTCCCTTGCAGATCTTTATACTGCCCACGCCATGTATCTACTGCGCACAGCGCACACCCATTATATATATATATATGTTTATACATATATAAAAAAAAGCACCGTTAAATGCTCAATTATTCTTTGATGTAGTTGTCAATGTTTTAATTTTTTTTTCCTTTTCTTTTCTTTTTTTTTTTTGTAGTACCCCCCCTCCACAACCTAGCGCCGGTTCTGGTTTTCTGGAAGATTAGGGTCCTGATCGAAATCTAGAACCTCGATATACGTCCGGTTGTTTCGTTGTACCGCGGCAATACACTTGCGTTGATCAAAGCGCACCTGCCAAATCCGACTGAGCCCGTCAAGCAGGTCCTGCACGAGCTTGCCAGTTTTAATGTTCCACAGCTTGAGCGTGTTTTCTGAACCGGATACAACCTTGTACTCGTCGTGCTGGAAGCACGTGATGGCGCCCTGGTGGCCCTCCAGCTTATGCAGGAACGCACCGTTGTCCGGGTCCCATACGCGTAGCGTCGAGTCTGCGGCCGCAGACACAAGTGTCGTGCGATTGAGATCAAGCAAACCAACTAGCGACGTGTGTCCTTCCAGCGTGTACAGAAGCGAACCGTTATCGAGCGACCACACCTTGACATACCAGTCCATCGATCCCGAAATGCAGCGGTTGCGCTTATAGTCGAGTACCGCAGAATACACACGTTGATTGTGGCCTGTCAAAACCCATTTGCACTCGCCGGTCTCAACGTTCCACACACGCACCGTTGTGTCGTAGCTGCCGGACACAACCGTGTTTCCGTGGCCAGAAAGCGCACGCACACTGCTGCTGTGGCCCTGCAGGGTTCGCAAAAAGTAGTTGTCGCCGTTTTCCGGCTGTTCCGCCGCCGGCGCCGTCGCACTAGGCTCTTCTGGCAGCCGCCACACCTTGAGCGTAGCGTCGCGCGAACCGGTCACGATCAGTGCGTGCTCTGGCTCCATGATAGGTCGGTGTGTTTCTGGGTCGGTGCCAACCTCCACGGGGAAAAGCACTTCCAGGCAGCGCACTGTCGACGTGTGGCCCGTAAACGTGTGGGTGTTGACGCCAGTGCGGGTATCCCATACCCGGACAGAGCGGTCTGTCGAGCCGGAAACAACCAAGTTTCCTACATACTGCAGCGCCCACACGCCACCGGTATGGCCCAGCAGTTGCCGAACCACCTCGCCGGTGTCCATATTGTGGATAGTGATGCTGTGGTCATCAGACCCTGTGATAATATTATTGTCGTCAAACTGCAGACAAGTCACAACGTCGCCGCCATTTCCTGTGATAGTCAGCCGTTTGGGCTTGAACCGACTGTCCATCCAGTTTCGGTTGATAATCATGTACCGCCGGCGGTAAACTGCTTTGTAAATGTTGATTTTAGGCGCAAAAATGTCGTCAAAGTTCTTGGTGCCGCGGACGGTGTTGCCGTTGGTTGTACCCCACGATGTGTAGTCCCATTCTTCCGCCGCGGCGCGTTGAAGGTCCTTTTGGTCAAAGTAGAGGTCATCTTCCGCCAGCCGCTTGCGCCAGATCGCCTCGGACGAGTCGACTGTGGTTCTCCAGCGCCGCGAGACCTGCGCTGCGCGGCACAGCGACTTGAAGTCCAAATGCGAGAGAATTTTAAGAATGAGCTCAGATGGCAGGCAGTCCATAAAGTCGCATCGCAGTGATGGGACAATGTTCTGCGAAACAATCGAAAGCGTATTTCTATCAGTAACAGAAATGAGCTTTCGAAGAGTGGCTCTCTGCATCTCCTTGGGCATGGACAGATAAAAGTTGTAGATAGAGGCGAATGATCGGATATTTAAAATGGGAGAAGCGGGGTGCCCGCTGTCGATGATGCTGTTAAAGGCGGAGTCGTTGTTATCAGAGGTGTCGTCATAGTCGTCGTCATACAACGACTTTGCAGGGGATGGAAGTGGCGGTACAGATGCATTATCGGATGTGGTGTCTAGGTCAGCCAAAAGACTTGTTTCACCCTCAGCACACTCCATAGGAACAGGGGTCGGTCGTTGGACGAGCGACGATGCAGGTTGCAAAGACTCTTCTAAAGCAGATGAGGATGCAGAAATTGTCAACGAGTTGACTGATGATAGCGTTGATTCTGGAAAGACTCGTTTAAACGGATTTTGCTGTGAGACAAAGTAAGGTGAGTTGTCAGCCGGACGGCGCGACAGGGTGGTGGTAGAAGAATGCAGCCTTTTTAAAGTAGGCTTGGAACTAGCGTCTAACACAACAGGAATGGGCGAGTCATCCGTGGGTGAGATTTTAACTTTTAAACCCTTATTGACGAATCTAAAGGTTTGGTTGTCTTGTTTGAATTTGAAATCAGATAAAAAGGTAGGAGCTGGGGTGGAGTAGAGAGGATAGACGTGGTTCTGGACCGGTTTGCTGAGATTTTCTATTTTAGACGGGTACTTTAGAGTCAGCGAAGAAGACTGGGAGATCGAACAAGAAGGTAGATGCTCATTCTTGGAGGATGTGTCTTGTTGAGATGATGGGATATCTCGGTGTTGTTGTTGAGACATGCTAGGCCAAGAATGAGTTTTCAGAAATGAGCAAGAATGCGAAGGACAAGGCTGCTAGCACAGAATAAGGGATAGTTAGGAGAAGGTAGCAGATAAACGCGAATGAAATAGTTATAGATGCGATAAAAAAAAGAGGAAGTAGCAAGATAAGATAGAAATTATGATAATGAAAAGGATGGAAAGTCTTATGGAGATGAGAGAAAGCTGGAGTTGAATTAAAAAAAAAAAAAAAATGAAAAAAAAAGAGGGTTTATGGTGTGTGTGTGTGTGTGTGTGTGTGTTTATTTTTGTGGGTGTTTGAATTTCAGTGCTGGTTGTTTGTTTATATGCCTACATCCATGACTATTAGAAAAAAACCCGGTTTTTTTGATGGCCGCCGGTAGGATTCCTCTTAAGAAAAAGGTTAGACAGTAACAGAAAATATGTTTTTGGCTCAACCATTATCATAGTTGATCTTTATTTTTATTTTTTTTTTTTTACTTAAGAAGGCTCAATGTCTATCAGACCAGTTCTACAAGTGCCACTACTAGCACACTGACTCCGGTCGGTTCTTTTTCTACGGGTGGGAAAAACCGTCACTTTAACTGGTGTTTGTGTGTGGTACCTTTTTTAACTTATTTTCACGTGTTATCTTATAACTTATTTTATAAGTCTTAAATAATAATATCCAAGTTCTAATAATGGCATATCAAAAACTTTACTTTTACAGTTGCTGAGGCGCATTTCAATAGGTCAGCCCTTTCGTTGCTTGGGCTCTAAGGCATTAAATGCCCTAACCCCACATCAATCACGAAATATTGACTAAAAAAACTGGAAACTCTTTCTCTCCATCGTTTTGAAATCAGGAAACTTCTCACTTCTTCAACTAAAACTCTCTTCTTCACATCCCGTGTAGATATACAACCAAACTAAATAATTTTCATTCAGACACGCACTCAAATCATACATTCATTATGAAGTTGTTTACTTCTTTTTCCCGTCAGGCTTTTAGCACGCGCACTTTTCTTCTTAGATCATCCTCACAATCGCTTTACTCGAAATCGCCATTGTGTTTCACCCAACCTCGCGCATACTCTATAAAAACTGATGACATTTCAATCGACCAATTTCACAAAGTTAGTGACGATACGTTGGATACTATTCTTGAAAACTTTGAAAAACTTAGTGATTTTTACCCGGCCGTTGATGTCGAGCTTTCTCAAGGTTTCCTGACTTTGGACCTACCGCCCAATGGTTCATACGTTATTAATAAAAAGCCGCCTAACAAGCAAATTTGGTCGTCTTCCCCGCTGTCTGGCCCCAAGCGATTTGATTTAATTAACGGCAAGTGGACATCTCTCAGAGACGGATCTACTCTTGGCGGCGACCTGAGAGCTGAAACAAAGATTGTTACTGACTCTTTAAATTTGGAGCCTGTTTTGTTTGAGGGAGTTGATGATGACGCGTAAATTCAATTTTCTTTTTAATTTATTTTCATTCAACTCACCTCGAATCTCAAGACTTGTCTTTAGAAAAAATTGTGATTTAAAAGTTGCAACATAAAACTATGCATTTACTACTTAGTATATAAATATAAAACCTTAACCTGAATTTTTTTATTGTGGTTTTGAAATAAAAACCTGAAATAGCTTGAAATAATTACTTCATTATTCGTGTGGTAAACTGTATTTGACCACATGTAAAATTCTAGCAAAACAATTACAGTTCAAGTTTTAACCTTTTTCTTTAATTTTTTTTTTTTTTAATTTTTTTGTTTTTTGATTTTCACAGAAACCTATTGTCGCCGGGGGTTGCCTTCGCTAGTTTATGTTGTCGTTGCGTAGACATGTTCAACTACTCAAAGGGAAACCACAGCCCCTCTCTTTCCTTTCTATGTCTGTTTATTCATTAAATTTATTATGGTATTTTCATTAAAATTATTAATTTATAAATTATTAATATTATTAAATTTTTTTTTTTCTCACCCCCCTCCCCCTCTTCTTTTTCTGCCTGAAAAAAGAAATAAATCAAAAAAAAGTTAAACATGTGTGTGTGTGTGTGTGTGTTTTTTTTTAATTAATTAATTTTTTCCCTCTCTTCTTTCTTCTTTCCTTTTTTTTTTCTTCTTCTTTTATTCACTGCTCAACTCGTCTCTTCGACTCTACCCAATCTTTTTTGATTCTCTCCCATATCTTTCGCAATGTCTGCCATTGTTGCCATCACCCAAAGATCCATTACTAGATCTCTGTTCAGACCTCAGTCGTAAGTTTTATTTGTTCCTTTCCCTCAATCTCCAACACAGCAAAAAACTGCTTTTTAAAAAACAAAATTAGCAAAAAAAAGAAAAAAAAAATAATCTAGACTTTCAAGAACTCTCGAATTGATTTGTGATTCTAGCCAGAACTGCTTTTGCATCTCCCACCATGAAGTCAACTAGGAATCAGAGATTTTTGCCTATCGTTACAACGGTGCTAGAAGTAGGTTTTGGTGGTAATGAAAAATCATCAGTTGATGGTACGTTTTTAGCAGTATTCTTTCAAAATTCGATTAATTTGTTCTTTAGAACTTATTTCACACCCCCTGATAACCTACTTGGCTGGCACCTGTCAGATCCTACTAGCATTCGTCATAATTTTCTCTGACCTAGTCTATTCTTATATTTCTATTTTGACAAGAGTCTTGGATTTGCTTGATGAAGTTCTGGTTGAAAGGTTCACGTTTTTTCTATTTTTTTTTTTTTTTCCATTCTGATTTTCTGTTTGGTCAACATTTTTCCTGTTTGGGAGGCTTTTTTTTTTTGCCCCTCCTTGCCACTTTTTTGCTGTTGTGGTGGTAAATTTCTTGTTGGATCCTGCAATATTGTTGGTCCAAATTGACCCCACCTTAGGTCCACCACTCACCGCCAAACATTAAGATATCACCAACAAGAATTCACAAAAAAAAAAAATCATACTAACTATCATAAAATCTTTAGTGTGCGGATTGCGCCCAACCTTCTTCGTCTTTATGCCTCGAAGTGTGAGTTTAATTTAATTTTTGTCTTACTTTTGGGATTTTGTAACTAATGTAAATAGCATTCCCCCCCCACACCGTCATTGGTATGCCGGCCCTCTCCCCCACTATGACTCAGGGTAATGTTGGTGCCTGGCAAAAGCAGGTTGGTGATCAGCTTGCTCCAGGTGAGGTTCTGGTTGAGATTGAGACCGATAAGGCTCAGATGGATTTCGAGTTCCAGGAAGACGGTTACCTGGCCAAGGTTCTTCTCGAGGAAGGCTCGAAGGACGTTCCTGTTGGAAAGCCCATTGGTGTCTACGTCGAGGACGCTGCTGATGTTGCCGCTTTTGCTGACTTCTCTGCTGCCGATGCTTCTGCTCCTGCTGCTGCTGCTGCCAAGGAAGAGGCTACCCCTGCTGCTTCAGAGGCCGCTCCTGCTGCCCCCGCTGCTGAGTCTGCCCCTGCCCCCTCGTCTGCTTCTTCTTCTGAGGCCCCATATGAGTCCAGAATCAAGGCTTCTCCTATTGCCAAGCTGATTGCTCTTGAGCAGGGTATTCCTCTCAAGGATATCAAGGGCTCTGGCCCCAACGGTAGAATCATCAAGCGTGATGTCGAGAACTACAAGCCTCCTGTGGTTGCTGCTCCTGCTGCCTCTGCCGCTCCTGCCGCTGCTAAGGCTGCTCCTGCTCCTGTTGCTGCCGCCGGTGAGTACGAGGACATTCCTATCTCCCAGATGCGCAAGACCATTGCTTCTCGTCTGCAGTCTTCTAAGGTCACTGCCCCCCACTACGTTGTTTCTTCTACCGTCTCTGTGTCTAAGCTTCTGAAACTCCGTGCTTCTTTGAATGCTTCTTCCGACGGCTCATACAAGATTTCTGTCAACGACCTGCTCATCAAGGCTATTGGAATTGCCAACAGCAAGGTTCCCCAGGTCAACACCTCTTGGCTCGAGGCTGAGGGTGTCATGAGACAGTACAAGGATGTTGATGTCTCTGTTGCTGTTGCCACCCCCACTGGTCTTATTACTCCCGTTGTTAAGGCTGTTAACAAGAAGGGTCTTGCTTCTATCTCCAACGAAATCAAGGCTTTGGGTAAGCGCGCTCGCGAGGGCAAGCTCTTCCCCGAGGAGTACCAGGGTGGCACTGTCACCATCTCCAACCTCGGCATGAACCCTGCCGTTTCTTTTTTCACTGCTATCATCAACCCTCCCCAGTCCGCCATTCTGGCCGTTGGTACCACTGAGAGACGTGCTATTGAAGACCCTGAGTCTGAGTCTGGCATTGCCTTTGATGATGTCATCAGCGTCACTGCTTCCTTTGACCACAGAGTTGTCGATGGTGCCGTTGGTGGTGAGTGGATCAAGGCCCTCAAGCAGGTCATTGAGAACCCTCTGGAGATGCTTTTGTAATAATGGCACTCTCTATTTTTCTCACTGATATTTTTAGCCATTCCACCCCCACTCTCCCAAATAATTATTGACATGACAACCCTTTTTAGAATACATCATTAATAAATTAATGTTAACAAAAATCAAGCAAATAAACAACCGACAACAAAGTAAAATAATAGTAGAACAAAGATTTTTAAAAAACAAATAACAAGAACGAGACTGAAAAAAAAAGAAGACTGAGGGCGCTAATTCAATTTACGAACGGCCACGGTCTCTTCTATCCCAGGAACGACCACCTGACTGCCGGTTGTTGCCGTCGTCGCGCTTACCACCTAGACGGGAACCAAAACTGCGTTCTTCTTTACCCATGTAGTCGTCACGGCGGTCGGGCGAAAACGATCTGCTACGGCTTCTGCTTCTGCCGGCGCGGGAACGCCAGTTACGGCGGCCTTGCTGCTGGTTACTAGATTTGCGCCGGCTCTCGTCGTTGTCGTCGTTGGTACCGCGGGGGAAGCGACTACCGTGGCTAATGCGGACTGAAAGATCTGAGTTCTTGGTCCACTTGTCAACGCGATCCGACATTTCATAGCGGGAGTTGCGCTTGGCGCGCTCGCTATCGTAGCGATCGCGGGAGCCGTATGAGTCGCCGCCTCTTCCTCCTCTGGGAAAAGAGGGGAAGGCATCGCGGTTCTCCGCGTCATGGTCAGCAGCATCGCGACGGTAGCCGCTGCCACTACTGCTGCTGCTGGCAAGAGCAGCCTTTGCCGGAAATAGATCGCTGGCCAGCTCGTCGGAGGCAGCGAGGCCGAGCTTGGGTTGGACACGGTGCGAAAACAGATCGTCGTCATCGAGCATGTCCTGGTGAATGCGCGTGGGCGGCCGGACTGACGCACCATACCGAACCAGGTCATCCTCCCGTGACGGTTCACCGTTTATTAAATAGTACCGGCTATTTTGTCTTGCACCTTTCTGTTTTTTTAAAAAGAAGTTAGCCAAAAAAAAAAAAAAGAGGGACTACTGTTGATTCAACTAACCTTTTTGACATCACTGGAAAATGCAAACCTGATCATGATGTCAGCACGCTTATCGCCAATTGCTAGAGGTTTGGCCAAAAGCAAGTCTATAATCTTTCCATCTCCTTGTGAGTCCACAACCAAATCATGGTACGCCTCTTCTGCGTCCAAAGCCCTGAAATATGATATGTTTACTTGTTGGAAAAAAAAAAAAAGTTAGCTAGGTTGAGCTGCTTAAAAAGAATATGCCTGAACAATACTGATCGAGGGTACTCACAAGAATTGTCGTTAATCCATTCGACTTTGAATGCCTTTGGACCGCAGTATGACCTTACATATGTACGGATTTCTTCGGTGCTGAGATCATCGACGCCTACCAGATGTATTGCGTCGTTTCTGACGACCACTGGCTGGTTGTGGTCATTTTCAATCTAACGCACAAGACATGGCAAACCTGCGTTAGATAAAAAAAAAGAGAGAGAGAGCCAAACCAATAAGTATGTTCACAAGGTTTTTTTTGCTTTGTTTGATACCATAATTTACACATACTTCCTCGACCTCCATGGCATCACCATCAACGTTACTCTCTATGTCTTCGCGTCTGATGGGAGCTGAAAAAGGGTATTCAGACTGTACATTGACAGAGTCGGTCTCTATTTTATTGTGTTCTCCAAGATGTTCTTGTGTAGCAGACATTGTGAGGGTGTTGATGTTTTGTTGCAATTTCTACAACTACTACTACTGCCACTGATGCTGTTAGTGTTGTTGAAGAAAACGATTGATGAAAGAAATGTTTGAGCAGAACCTGGCTTTTTCTTGTTTTACTGCAAAAAGAGTTTAAAACAAAAAAAAAAGTGTAAAGTGAAGGGTGCAAGAAAAACCCGAACCCTCATAGTTTTGAAGAAAAATAACAACAATTAAAAATTACAGAAAACTAAAACCAGATAGTGACACTTGAAATGCTATTAAAAGATTATACTGAACATTTTGAATTGCAGTTCTCACAGAGGGACTTTATACAGTAAATTTTTAGAAAAAAATCAAAGCAAGTTTTAGTTAAAATATAGAATTTCTGAAGTAAAACTAGAATTTGAATTACAATTTTTAAAAAAAAATACCACAGTCCAAACCACGTGACTTGAATGATGATGTGGCCATTTTTTTTTTTTCCTTGCCTTTTCCTGAAACTTCAGTTTTCATCATCTTCAATCCTTTTTGGTTTTTGTTTCTTTTCTTCTTTCTTTCTCTTTTAACAAATTATCTATTGAATTCTGTAACCCTTGCGATACAGACAGTCTGAGTCTACTTCTTAACTTAATTCCTGTCTCACTTTTGTCATGTCTTACGAATTGGTACGTTTTTTATTTTTTTAATTCCACTCCCTTATCCGGTCTTTTCTATAGAAAACGAGAGATATCAGTACTAATATGACATTCTTCAGGATTTTGAAACCGCTGAAGAGGTTGACGGAATCCGCTTTTCCTGGAATACCTTTCCTAACATTAAAATTGAAGGTTCTAGACTTGTTATTCCCATTGCGTCTCTTTATACACCTCTCAATGATAAGCCCGATCTCGCCGTTTTGCAATATGATCCAGTCTCTTGTAGGGCGCCATGCAGAGGCGTACTCAACCCTTACTGTCAATTAGACTTAAGGACCATGAAATGGATCTGCCCCTTCTGTTTCAACAGAAACAACCTTCCTGCAAACTACAAGGACATTTCTCCTAGCTCTCTTCCGCATGAGCTGCTTCCCACTAGCACTACTATTGAGTACATTCTCTCTAGACCCGTTCAGGCTCCTCCCGTTTTTCTGTTTGTTGTCGACACTTGTCAGGACGCGGAAAATCTCCAGGCTTTGAAGGACTCTCTTATCGTCACCCTCAGTTTGCTTCCTCCTAACGCGCTGGTCGGTCTCATTACCTTTGGTGCCATGGCCCAGGTTCATGAGTTAGGATACACCAACTGTTACAAGTCGTACATTTTCAGAGGTAACAAGGACTATACCTCTGCTCAGGTCCAAGAAACTCTTGGCCTCTCTCCCCGTCCCACTGGCGGTGCTCCCATCTCCGCTAACATTCCTGTGACTACGAGATTCCTCCTCCCCGTACAGAACTGTGAGTTCCAGCTCACTAACATCCTTGAGCAATTGCAGCCTGATCCTTGGACTTATGCCAACGACAGACGCCCCGTAAGATGCAGTGGTGTTGCTCTTAGTATTGCTATCAGTATTCTCGAACAGTCTTTCCCTAACTCTGGTGCTCGTGTGATGTTCTTTGGCGGTGGTCCCCCCACCGAGGGCCCCGGTATGGTTGTCAGCCAGCTACTCAAGGATCCCATCAGATCGCATCATGACATTGAAAGAAACAATGCTAAGCAGTACCAGAGTGCCACCAAGTTTTACGAGTCTCTTGCCAAACGTGCTTCTACTAACGGCCATGTCGTGGATATCTTTGCGGGTTGCTACGATCAGATTGGTTTGCAAGAAATGAAGTCTTTGCCCAACTCAACTGGTGGTGTCATGGTTCTTTCTGATGCTTTCACCACTTCCATTTTCAAGCAGTCTATCCAACGTGTTTTTAGCAAGGACGAAAATGGATTTCTGCAAATGGGTTTCAACGCTACCATGGATGTCTTCACCACAAAGGATCTTAAGATTTCTGGTCTTATCGGCCATGCCGTTTCGCTGAACAAAAAAGCGAGTCACGTTGCCGATACTGAGATTGGTATGGGCTTGACCTGCTCCTGGAAGATGGGTGCTATCACTCCTGGCCATTCCTATGCTACCTTCTTTGAAGTTGCTACTCAGGGCAATGCCCAGATGCAGGAAGGCTCCCAAAAGGCTGTCATCCAGTACCTCACTCACTACCAGCATTCTAGCGGCACATATAGACTGCGTGTGACTACAGTTGCTCGCGCCTTTGTGTCTGCAGGCAATCCCCAGATTGCTGCTTCGTTTGACCAGGAGGCTTCTGCCGCCCTCATGTCTAGAATTGTCATGTATAAGGCGGAGGTTGAGGACGGTATCGACGTTCTTCGATGGATTGACCGCATGCTGATTAGACTGTGTCAGAAATTCGCTGGTTACAGAGAAAACGATGAGAGCTCTTTCACTCTTAGCCAAAACTTCAGCATGTACCCTCAGTTCATGTTCCACTTGAGAAGATCTCAATTCTTGCAAGTATTCAACAATTCACCTGATGAAACTGCTTTCTACCGCCACACTTTTAACAGAGAGAATCTCACCAACTCTCTTATTATGATCCAGCCCACTCTATTGTCATTCTCGTTTAATTCTCCTCCTGAGCCCGTTCTGCTTGACTCTGTTTCTATCAAACCGGATACCATTCTGCTGCTAGACACCTTTTTCCACATTCTCATTTACCATGGCGAGACCATTGCTCAGTGGCGTAAGGAGGGCTACCAGGATCAGCCTGAGCACGCCAACTTCAAGGAGCTGCTACAGGCGCCGCGTACCGAGGCTGCCGAGCTTCTTGTTGACCGTTTCCCTCTGCCCCGTTTCATCGACACCGACGCTGGTGGTTCCCAGGCCCGTTTCTTGTTGTCCAAACTGAACCCTTCCAACACGTACAAGTCTAGTTACGGCAGAGAGCCCTCTGCAATTGTGTTCACTGACGATATTGATCTGCAATCGTTTGTGCAGCATCTCCAAAAGTTAGTTGTGTCTAACGATTCATAGTAAACTTTATAAATTTTTCTTTTTAGTTTTTGAAATAAAGATTTAAAAAAACATAAAATGAAAAAAAGTAAAAAAAATTAAATCCAATAACGACAGATTTAAATTTTAAATTTTTTTTGAATGGTTTGTTGAATTATAATTTTTCTTTAATTTAGAATATTTTATCACAACTAGTCAATTATGGGTACCATTTATCAGTACAAAAACAAACAAGCAAACACAAAGGTCTGTGGGTTTTTTTTTCAATCAATTAAAATTATGGGTGGGTACTGTACTTGTGTTTTTCGTATTGTTCAAAATGTGTCAAACTGTCATTAGCAGCCGTACCAGCGAACGTTTGTAATTTTTTAGAATTGTTTTCTTTGAAATTTTGTGTTAATTAAATTTTCAGTTCACGTTTTTAACTTGACTAGTGAGCCATGATGATTCAAGCAAAATCATCAGTGTGAAAAAAATTACAGCAAGCTCCAGATACCATCCAAAGACTTCTATGTGGACGTTTTCTAATTTATAGATGCAATTTTCTTTTTAAACTTTCAGTTTCTGTTCTCGTTTACTTGTAAAGTTTGATTTACTTTGATTTTTTTTTTCAAAAAAAAAATCTAGATTGTAAATTTATTAAAGTTAAAAACACCAACTGGTTGTAATTTTGATATAAGAAAAAACACTTGACATATAGTTGTTGATTAGTATAGTGTATGCACACTGTTTTTTTTTTTTTTTTTTTTGCCTTGTGTTGGTTTGTCAAAAAAAAAAAAAACAAGATAAACACGACTAGATATCAATTAATTTGATAAAAGTGCTTACTGTCTTTGCATCAAAAAGTTACACATGCAAAAAAAAAGAACTAAAGTACTACAAAAAAGAATAGAAAAAACATTTGTCATTAGAAGACTTTCAAAGTAGCCTCATCAGCGCTTACAAGTGGGTTTTTTTTTTTGCTTCTCGATGGCGCCGTTATTTCTCTATGGATTAAATCCATGTGTCAAATAAAACACGGGAAATAACTAAAACCCGGTAGGTCAATACCAGAGATTAACAATTAGCAAATAAAACAAAAAAAAAAACAAAAAAAAAAACACTAAGCTGCACCAAATAACTTAATGAAATCATGTTTTTATTAATCCAGTTGAATTTCTTTAAAAAACTTAGTACATAAAACAAAGACAAAACAAATTTTTTGAAAGCAGATTTAATTTAAAAATACTAATGTAAATTTGTTGTTACAAATAATTACAAACTACAGCTAGTTGACTTGACCATGATAAAAATACAATGAAGCCGCTTTTTTCAAGAGATTAAAAAGATTTAAAAAACCATCCATGTATTCAAACTAACCATGACAAGTATTTCATACTTGTTAAAAATCAGATAGTGTATTAATCATATGTTTGGCTACTTTTGAGTCTCCTAATTTTTTTAGTGAGACTTTATTTTAGAGCGGTTGATTTTTCATTAAAAAGTGAAAAGTTTGTATTGTGTAGGATTATTGAGGTACAAACTTTGAGATTGCAAAAGCTTATTCTGTGGAACCATAATTATAATGAATCTACTACAAAAGAAATGAACACAGCGACCAATCTTAACCAATAACTTAAAAAACAACAACTAATATCTATTTAAATGAATAACCTAAAGTAAGGTTTTTTTTCCGAGAAACAAATATCAATCAAGACATTATGTAAAAAATTTTAGTCAAAAAATCATCTATTTAGATACGTTGAAAGTCTCAAGCATCTTACCAAAGTTGGCCGTAGTTGATAGACACAAAAAAATAGGAGCTACAAGACTGAGTTTTTACATACCATTAACATGTTTTTTTCTTTCTTGGTAGTCTTCTCCAGACAAGTTATTAGATCAATAAATTTAAACATAACTTTACTGGAAAAACTAAATGGTTTAAATAATTGCATGAGAATAGACTCTTTTTTTTTTTTCTCCCGAAGGCTCACTTTCTTACAGTTAAAACAACCAAAACATGTAAAAATCTAAAAAAAAAAACCTGGGTTACAGAAAAACAATAGTGTCAAATACAAGTTTTTTTATTTTCCGGAGTAGAAGACGGTGGGCGCAAAAACCGATATCCATTTGTATACTGTTTTCACTGATCATTCATAATCACTTCTCTTAGTAAGAGTGCACTCGGCAACATCAGAAACAATCTCAGAAATACACTAAAAAGGAAATCAACGTAATTTTCTTATGTCTAAACCAACAAAACTAAAGACAGTAAATAGGCCCACTGATGGCTTCACCATCAAGAATCAAAAGATTTTGCAATGGGTTTTGCTTTTTGGAAATGTAATTTAGAACTTCCTGTCCAACAATACCACCAAGGACAGCAGCAACGGGCGAGACCTCGACGTGTAAATTCTCTGCAAATCTACTGACAATATCCTTGTCTACAATACCAACTGGCAGTCCCAGCTGGCGAGCGTAATCCTCTGCTTTGGCTTGAACTCCCGACAGATCTAAGCCATCTCGTTGCAAGGCCCACACAGCCATTAGCGTTGGCAATATCGGTGAAACTTTTAGAGCTTTTCTAGCTGTGAGCGGCCTGGTCGAGTTTGAAGAGCAAGACTCCGAGTTTAGAATATCAGTAATCGATTTATAGGTTTCAGATTTTAGAATAGTGTCAATGAACCCAGAGCTGGCGTCCTTGCGAGAAGAGACAGACTCAATCTTGCGACGGGGGTTTTCGGGACCAATTTTGACGTTAATGTTTGAGCGAATCTGCTCGATAGTGTATGTGTGATTGACGAGATCGGCAAATGCGTAGCCATAAAGACCAGAAAGTCCTGTCACATACAGAGCCTTATTTTGGCTTCTTGTAGCAGAATTGATGTATTCCTAGGCAGAACAGTTAGTAAACTAAGTAGCTTTTTTTTAAAAGCCGTGGCATGGTAGAGGGACTCTTACAAGATCAGGGAACTGAAGTTCAGTGGCCACAACGACGTCAAACTCTGAAATCCAATCCTGGGGTTTGTCTTGAACCTTGGACAAGTCAACAGCAACATCAACACGAGGGTTGAGCTCCTTTATCCTCGGCCAAGCAGCTTCTGCTCTCTAAAATTTTATTCAGAAAAAAAAACAGGTGTTATTAGTTCATGTAATCTTAGAAACAATGTAGAGAATATAAACTCACGCTTTTACCAACATCAGATTCTTCCAAAAAGAATTGTGCGCCCAAATCAGTCTCAGTTACGATATGAGCATCGAGAATCGTCAGTGATCCAATACCAGCCAAGACAATGTTCTTGATGATTTCGTTTGCCAGTGAGCCGACGTTGATGACAAGAACCTTGGAGTTGCGCAAGCGGGTCTGGGCCTCCATTCCCCAGAGTCGAATCTGTCGGTCATATAACGCGACTTCGTCTGTCAAAAGAAACAAGTAAAAAAACAACAACATTAGAATGAAATCATCAAAAGGAATGGCTTTAACCAAGAGTTCATACCAGCAGAGATTGATTTGTTTTCTGATTCTGTCATTTTGTAGCGATGAGGGTAGGCTCTTTTGTTTGTTTTTTGTTAAAAATTAATAGTATTAATTTTTTTCAACAGAGAGAAAAAAAAATAAAAAAGTTGGTTTGAAATTTAATACAAAAAGGTTTCTGAACCAAAAAGAAATAAAAAAAAAACCCATCAAGTTTTCCACTTTTCTTTTCAAATTTTTTCTCTTTCTTTCTTTTCCCTTTTTATTTCCTCACGTAAAAAGGTTTACAACATTTTTTTTTTTTTTTTTCATTCAAGTATACTTGTGTATCCTGCTTCCCAGATTTTTTCCCACCACTTTTCGCAATGGATATCGGGCACATTCTGGATGGTTCGCCAGAGCCCTCGTCTCTGGCTGGTATAGATTTTTTCAGCCAGCAACAACTTCCTCAGCAACCATTTCAACAACAACAACAGGCCTCTATTGAAAGTGCGGATGGTGACTACTACCTTCCAGTACCAATGACAGAATTTCAGCGACAGCTAAATGAAGAAGTTATTTCCTTGCACTACCCCAACATCTACAAGTTATTTTCCAATGGCATATCATTACCGGACTCGCCTGAACTACAGAACTCTCTGCAATCACTTTTCACAAACTCACAACTAGTGGGCACGCATCCCTACCTCTTGGTCGATCATTATCTGCCACCCAACATACTGTTAAAGGACATTCCCAGCAAGCTTAGTAGAACATCAGGAAAATTCGAAACCCTCGTAAAAATAATTGAACTTGTCAGATATAGAAAGATGGAAATTGCTGTTATCTCCCGTCCAGGCAAGTCTTTTGACATCATTGAAGCGCTACTTCTCGGAAAAATGATTAACTACAGACGCCATTCAGGGTCCTACTTGCGTCCCTTCAACAAGTCTAATACTAACTACTCGACAATCCATTTGATTCCCTCGTCCCAACTTGATTCCACGTATTTTGGCAGTGAGCGCTTTGACCTTTTACTCGTTTTGGACCAAACATTTAACATTTATGACCCGCATATTACGAGTATTCGTTCCCAGAGCCGAAACACCCCTGCAGATCTCAACGGAAACGCACCAAAACTTGCCCCGGTTGTTAGACTGATTCCTTATAACTCGGCTGAGCACATTACACTCAAATTTGATAAGTTTGGTAGCGATGAAGTTGTATACACAAAAAATGTGATTGGCTCTATAGTTGTACTGCGCAACAAGGTGGGAACGATCCCCAGCGAACTAAAGCCGTACTATGCGCAAGGCCTCAAGCTGCTGAGCCCGTGGTTAGACAACATGACAAATGCATGGCCTTTGCCCAACCTTCCTGACATTGAAACGTACTCTTGGCCTGAAATTAGAAAATCTCTTTTGTCTAAAGAGGATGGTATTAAAACTGAAGATGACGATAGCAAGCAGAAAATGGAAAATGGGTTCAAAACCCCAAACTCTGAGAATGGAGCTAATGGCTTTAAGAACAACAGCGCAGAAAAGGTATTTAAGGATGAAGATGACGAATTCTACAGAGCAAAAAGGATCAAACACGACCATTATCCTTTATCAACTGGTGACTATGCCCGGCGAAATTCTTTTTCTTTTTTGGCACCCCTCTCTGGTAGTAGTTTACACCGACCCTTGGACGATCGACGAATTCTGACTCAAAACATTGTTCGTCGGTTAGAAAATGCGATGAAGGATCTTGAAGTTAAGAATGGCGAAATACAGCTGCTACGCAACACATCGTCGGCTCTACAGACTACACACGAAAACAGTGTCGATGAAATGAGTAAATACGTCAACACTATCACAGCTCTGAAAGAAAAAATTAAAGATTACGAGCGAAAAAGCGAGCGCCAAGACAGCGAACTAAGCCGGCTCAAGGAGCAGGTCGACAATCAGAGTACCGAGCTTGAGCAGGTTCAGGAGCTGTTGGCTCTAAAAAAGAAACAAGATGCCAGTGACGCTATTGATAAGAAGGAGACTGCACCAGTCAGTCTTGAGGAGCAGAAGAAGAAGATCAAGGAGCTTGAAGAGAAGCTCGAGACAGAAACCACTACGGTTAAAACTAAGGGCGACGAAAACGACTACATGCGGACAGAATACCAAAAGGCGTCGTCGGAGGCTAGTGAGCTGGCTGAAAAAGTGACAAACCTTAAAACTGCAAACGAGGTGCTGAAAACCAAACTGAGCATTGACATTGTAAAACTGCGCCAGGATTCGTTTGACAATGAAAAGGCAATGAAGGCACAAATTATATTTGAGTTAACAACCAAAGTGAAAAATGTTGAGGAGCACTTAAAACGACTGATTGAGAGTGAGAAGCAGAACCAAACGCGATCTCGGTACTCTGTAAGATCATCGCTTAACAGTAGCTTGCCGCGACGGACTAAATCTCCAAGTAGCGCAAATGGTACAAACAACAACTCGCGTCGGTCGTCGCCATCGGACAGGGAGACGGGCAACGGGGGAAATCATGGTAACAGTAATGGAAACAGCAACGGACCGCACCCTCTGCATAACATGACTAACTCATTGTGATCAGATTCAAAAAAAAAAAAAAATTAAAGAAAAGCAGTTTAGTCAAGCTGCAAATATCGTTTTTTTTTTTTTTTGTTTTGTTTTCCATGAGCCATTTGGGATGTAACAAACAAACAATGAATCAACAAATTTTTTTTTCTAACAAAAAATGGAATAATAAGACAATGATGTAGATTTTAACTTGTAGATACTGTTATTTGTCGGTCTTTTATTTGTTTTAATTGCTATTATCAACAAATTTTTTTTTCTTGTGTGGTGATCGCTGATCAGATTGGCGTCTAAAGTTCGCTAAGGGTTTTTAGCAGGCGCGCTTTTTTTTTTTTTTTTTTTTTTTTTTTTTTTTTTTTTTTTTTTTTTTT